>JABAJT010009766.1:0-27258 GCA_018850275.1 Tephrocybe sp. 9174TJB
CTGGTATACCACCCATGTCCAGCATTGCAGCAGCCTTTGTTCAACGAGGCAAAAAGGTATTTTATCACCTCATTGTCTGTGCTCGTACTTAATGAACAGATCGTTGCCATTGGCAGAAATTATGCTGCACACGCGAAAGAATTGAATAACGCAACTCCCAAGGAACCGTTCTTCTTCCTCAAACCCACCACGAGCTACGTTTCGTCCGGAGGGCGCGTTGAAATTCCCAAGGGGATTATCGCACACCATGAAGGTTTGCTTATCATCGAATACTTAAATTTTCATTCATTGACTCCGATCCAGTCGAACTTGGCCTGGTCATTGGCAAAGGAGGACGCGACATCCCCCAAGCAAACGCTACTGCACATGTTGCAGGATATAGTGCGTATCCATTTGCTTGTTTCTGTTCACAACGACGTAAGAATTGATTCGTGCGCCAAGCCCTGGCCGTCGACATGACGGCGCGCAACCTCCAAGACAAGGTCAAGAAAGCGGGCCTGCCTTGGTCCTCCGCAAAGGGCTTCGACACATTTACCCCAATCGGGTGCGTAGATAATTTTCCTTCTTTCTTTTCTTCGACGGTTCTTGGGCTTGGTGACTTGGTGGCGTTGGCCTGGGCTTCATGTCACAGTTCCCGTGCCCCATTGGTTTTCCATAGAATAAAGCTGATGGTCTAATGGCTAGGCCGTTTATACCCAAGACCAACATTGCGGATCCACATGCTCTCAATCTTTCTCTCAAGGTTGGTTTTCACGTTCTAGCCTCAATGTTGCCGCGTTGACCTTGGCCATCCAGATCAACGGTGTCACGAAACAGAACGGAACCACATCCGATATGATATTCCGCATTCCCCGGCTTATCGAGCATATCTCGTCCATCATGACTCTTGAGGTAAGTCGATTTAAACGTTCCGTGGAGCAGGTTTAAAAATCACCATCACTCAGGAGGGTGACCTTATCCTTACCGGCACTCCCGAAGGTGTTGGCCAAGTCGTACCAGGGGATAAAGTAGAATGTTCGTTGGCAGACAGCAATGGTGAAGAGCTCGCCTCTTTAGAGTTCACGGCGGCCGCCAGGGAGGGTGGTTATGAATTTAAACCCTGATACATAGTTGTATTATTTCTTAGGGATTAGGTGAAACCCACCTGATAAACATCGATGGATAAAATCAAGAATCGAGACCCACGCCTCAACCCACGGTGTACGATGTACACCAACACAAGTAAGAAGGCTAATTCAGCTAGCCATTTATATTCAAACACTACTGAGCATAGAGGCAACGTCAAAGTGTCCTTCCGCCGATACCGAAATTATCTAACCGTGGTTCTGGTGGGCTGACACTCACCGTATCTTCCGACTCGTCCGTACCAGGATCACTCGCAAGCGTCCAACTCCCCGTCGTTGGCGTCAGCGATCCCTCTCCCTCACTCGATGCTGTATCCGCACTTTGAAAATCCCCAAAGTCGCCAAACGAATCATCGAATGAATCGTCGAACGATGTGAAACTAAATTCAGAGGTTCCGTTGACAGGCGCGGCTGCGGCATCGGAGAAGGGTCCAAAGCCGTCCTGTAGAAAAAAGTGTGAGGATTTGCGATCGGTTAAGAAAAACGAGGCAAAGAAGGTTGAGGAATGTGGAGAACGAAGGGCGATCAATTGCAGAAGCAAGAAACGGAGAAGAGCGGAAGGGAGTAAAGTAAACGAAGAAATGTCAATGACTTACGTCGACATTCGGATTGAACGGATCCTCCGCTATGTCATGCACGGCACTCGATGGAGCAAATGCATCCTAAAAATCAGATAAGGATAAGGGTTGTAAGCGGGTATCATTGGCATAGAACAGCGGAGGCAGTAGAAGGAAGAAGAGCCCACTCAAAGCAAACACGGAACAGCGACAAACGACTGCGGAAACAGAAAAACTCACGTCAAATCCAGTATCGAGAGCCGACAATGGACGGCGTTCCGACGGTTGCCGCGTTGCAGATACAGGAGGAGCATTGAGGCTGAACGTTGACTGTGAAAGCCACCCGCCCACCTCATCGTCATCTTCATCATCAGAGGCATTATCGTTGTCCCTTGTGTGCATCTCTTGTGCAAGGTATCTCGCAAACTATATGGAAGAAACACTTTCAGAGTCCTGCAATGTGTATAGAAGGAGGGAGGTACACACATGCGGTGCCTCTTCTGGTTCCTCCACAGCCGGGGCTGGCCCAAAGTCAGCAGTGCTTTTCACAGGCCGTGAACTCCCTGCCCGCCTGAATTCGCCACGAGGTTCCGATAATTGGACGTTTGCCTTGGTCGCAGTCGCCGCCACAGGCGAAGGGAGGTCCCCATCACTCTCATCCACCTTCCATTTCGAAACATTCCTCGTCGCACCAGACGCAAGCGTTGGTTTACCGCCACCCAGCTGGCGTTGATCCTTGCCCTTCGTCTCATTATATCGCCCGACAACATACTCATCCCATCCTGGCGATGGTGCGTATGTTATCAGGATGAGCCGTAGTTCTGGTGGGAAATGCTCCAGCGCATTAAGGACATCTTCTGCCATTAACGTTAGGTGACCCATGTACCCAAGCCGCGTTCCATCATTTTTCGGCCTACGAATTAAATGATCATGAGTTCAAATAATTAAGAAGGCTATGTGACATACATTTCGGAATCATTATGTTTCTGGCCGTCCACTATCCGGTCCATTAACCGTGCATCTCGAAAGAGGGATATTGCAAGTTCTCGGTTCAAGCCTGACTCGACCGGTGCGTTCAGAATCTGGTGCACGACATCGTATACTGCGCTGTGTAGAAAATTGTTCCATGGAAACTCGAAGAAAAGATCCTGTGCCCCGAATTAACATCAGCGATGTATTCCTTGATTGAAATGAGACATACGTACCAGAAGGGTGGAAAGGACGCCGACTTCAAGGAAGCGCTGCTTCAGCCTCTCGCCCACAGGGAGGTATTTATCATTAGCTTGTGAACCATTGAGAGTACTCGTCCGTCTTGAATTCTTCCTCAAAGTGGATTTCGATAGTGGAGAACTACTTGGTGCCTGTTCTGGTTCCGCACTTTGACTACGGAGGGCAGCGCCTCGGGCTGCGACCTCTGCAATAGGCGGCATGGAGAGAGCATCCGGGGATGATGGGACGACGAGCGGGGAGTGTGTGATGAATGAATCGGTGGTATTTGGCGACGGTGAAAGCTCGAGCTGTCCCTGAGGTAGGGGTTCATCGTACATGGCAATCTCTTCCATCGCTTCATCGTCTGAGCTCCCAGGTTCGTCGTCGCTCATTGAGTCGTCAGAATCCATGGACATAGAGTCGCGCGAGCCGGTGATAGGAAATTCGAGCGCAGGGGCAATGCCGTCAGTGCTCTCGTCCATGGCGTTGTTATCCACGACGTTGTTCATAGATATCACCTGCGCCAAGTCCTCCAGCGCAGCCAAGCCGCCATTCAACCGACCTTCTGAGTCGTATAACCTGGCCATATCTGGTGAGCGGTTGAGCAGAGACATGTTCGAACAATGGAGAAGCTCTGCGAAGAGCTCTGATATTCGCCATCGTTCCAAGGTCAATGGTATAATCTTGCCAACGGTTGTATCGACTGGACCAACCTGACAAGTACTACAAGTTAACACAAGATAAGGACACGGTCAAAATGACTTACAAGGGAGCGCGGGTGTAACAAAAAGTGCTGTAGCCGGCCTAGAATTGGCATGATAACCTCCAATACAGGCCCAAGGTGTACAACTCCCATCCGATCTACCATATCTTTCATAGCACGCTCCAGTGTATCACGTTCATCCTCGTGCATCTGCTGTTGCACTTGTATTAGCCGGTTACGCAACGTGTGGAAGAGATAAGGCTCGAAAAAGTCGGAATTGTTCTTGCGGATCAGTTCAACGAGCATAGATATCGACTGCACAACTGACGACGTTTTAGAATTGAAATTTGGAAGTCGTTGCGATTTGGGGTCATCATCCTCATCCTCGTCGCTTCCGTCGCTTATCGGAGGAGGTTCGAAGTCCATAAGCATGTACGACACTAACTTCTCCACGTTCTCCTTCTGCGCTAGTTCCCGTGCAAAACGATTAGAAGCTGGTCCATTGTGTAGTCCCTCAGTGAGGCCTGCGCCAGGTGAAGGTGTTGACATAGATATGATGCCCTTGATGAGGTCGGCTGCGACTGCTTGAACATCACTGGTATGCGACGAGGAGAGAAGTTCTATGAGACGTCCCATCAAATTCTCGGACGATAGCCACTGAAAACCCATGCATGAACATGTCGTTCCCAAACGAGGACTGCAGCACGTACTCCAAGAACCCCTGCCCCGCTTGGCTGCTCGTCAAGTTGTATTATCCTGATAATAAGGTCAACGAAAGATGGGCTCTCAATGTGGACCAGAAGCCGCTCTACGACGCGTGGTTGCGAATGAATGAAGGCGAACATCTGAGCACGCGAAGCTCTATTCACGTGTATCCGGGAATAGGAGGAGGGGGATTCACCTCTGCTGGTTTCTTGTTCAAGAAAACTGCATTGACTTTGGAGAAATGAGATGCCATAACCGTTTCCGTCTTCATGTCTTCAGCCGATCGGTCCAACACGGTCTCCCAGAATGGGACCAGCAGTTGCTGTTGCTCACTAATGCACGTCTCGACAATGGACCAGATCTCGCTACACAAGACTTCTGTTGCGACATATGGATACCTGCGAGCCTATCGGGAGATGAATGCAAGAGCAAGAAACAACGACGTACTTGAAACGGCCCTTCTCATCACCCTCGATTTGCCCTGTGACATAGCCAAACAGTTTTTGTAGCACATCCACTCGCTGAAAGTAGTCGATAAGCCGGGTGTTTTGTGATTTACATTCCTGGAGTAGATCGTCTTCGTCAAGGATAGCCTCTAGTTGAACGTCCTCCTTGTCCAAGAGGCTGTCGATGGCTGATGCAGTGTGGAAGCCAAATCTATCGCGAAAATACCGCTGGGCTCAGTGTTGAAACGACTCGATACTGGGGTTCATGCATTACCTCCAGAACATAAAGTGTGGATTGCAAAAGGGCCGCCCAAAGGTTTGATATGGATGCAAGGAAATAAGATACGGGGGCACCAGTCAAGGGCCCACGCGACGGCAATCGCCATTTCGGGTCCACTGCGTATACAGCAATCCTCCTATTCTCCGTCCAGTATCTTCCATTTATACTCAAAATTGTTCACTAAAATACAGGCAGACGACGTGCTTTTGTGTGCTCTGGCACCTTTAGTGATTTTCTAATGTGCCCGGCTTGAAGCATTCCCATCATTATGTGCATTACGGCCGGATCGCGAAAACTGGAACCCGTGAATCTCCCTTAACGCTCTGCTAGACTGCTACTGCCCTTACGAGCCTGTTTGGTTGGGTGAATAATTCAATATTTGACAGTCGGACAGAATCCATGCCCATTCATAACATCGTCACAGTTTACAATGATCATAATACTTTGACATGCATCAGAGTCATAGGTTGGTCAGACACATCATCAACCCGATGAAGGCAATCAGCGTTCAGTATGCCCCCCAACCCCTCTGTCACTGGCAGGGAAGGCGCAAGGTGTGTCGTTCATTATACCTAGCAATTACAAGGTTCCGTACTAAGCATATTAATATATAGGGAGGGCTTGATGGATTCTTAGGAATCGTACAAGATTCAGAGAAGAGGTAACCTGATTCCGTCGTAGTGGCTTTTGACATTGGGTATATACGTAGCGCTCGAAGCCTTGCGGCTGCAGCAACTTCAAGGAAACCAGGGAAAGATGAAGTATCAAGGAGACCAAATGATGCCCATCAGCAGGCCGATTTCATATTACTCGAGGCACACTGCCATCCCAAGTCCTAGGTTCCCACTACCACCACCCCAGCGACAACTAGGTTGACATTGTCTATGTCCTCCACCCTCGACCCAGGCGATGTTCCTTGTCTTATTGCCAATCCGGATGTCTCTGGCATTGGCGTCCGTGTATCGATTTATGTCCAGAATCTGCTGAGCTTCGTCCCAGCAATCTTGGCGCTCACGGACGGGAAGGTCACCCCTACGGAACTTGACGCTTTGGAAGCCCAATCTAAAACCATACTCATCACTGCTTTTGCTGTTCTCGTAACAACAATCGTCCAGGCGTCTACCACTGGCCTCTCAAATTGGCACGCGACCGTCGTCTTGAACCTCAGCATGATGAACAACACTACATTATTTATCTATCTGCTTCTATATCTTTATCAGCGAACGTCTATCCCGTCCGATCTGGACGCCCTGAGCCGCGAAAAGCCCAAGAAACATATTAGAGACTTCATACACCTTGTGGTCACCAATTCTGTTGTCAATTTGGGTGCTATTCACTTGTCGCTCATGGCTGCAGTCGGTATCTGGCTTTGGAGCGATCCTGCCCGCTTTGGCAATTCAGGGCAATGTTCCCTTTCCGCCACTCTTGTTATCATCGGAAAGGAAGTTCCTATAGGGTCCCGCCCCCTGAGGATATTTTTCCTTGTGCTATTCAGCAGCCTCCTTCTTCCTATCCTCCACAACATAACCTTTCCTGCCCTCCTCTTCCTCGCGTTGATCTATCTGTTACCTCCGTATTCCTATCTCAAACCGATCAAAATCAAAGCCTATCACATCAGGTTTGGACTAGGGGTTTTAGCAATCATCGATATAATTCTGCTGGTGGATATCGAGGTTGGGATTAGAAGGAATATCGAGCGTGGTCTGTTAGGCGACGACGATAGTGTTTGGACTTTTGGTCAAATCCTCGCCCTTCTGTTACTATTACTACCTCTTCGTGACGTATGGGAGGCCTTGTCAGGGAGGCAGGCAAAGGTACACGGGCAAAGACTGAAGAAGGCATCTGAGGAAGGAAAGCTTGATGTTGTGATAGAGGTGCTTGGGTTTGGGCCGATACAAGCAGACATTGGTGGGATTCTTGCTCATACTACACGTACGTTCATTAACTATGCTTATTGCGATTGAAAGATCAGGCACTTTGTGTTGCCGCCAAAAATTGCCACTGGGATGTTATAAAACATCTCATAGAATCCGGTGCGAATATTCAGTATAAGAGTAAGGAATTGCCTTTTTGTGCATTTTTGTCCAATCTGACGTTTTCTTCACTAGATTACCGGGGAATGACTGCCCTTCATCATGCTGCGCAGAGTGGAAGCCTTGAACTCGTCCAGTGGCTGGTTGAGACGTACAACTTCGATGTTCATTCACAAGGTTAGCTGACAACTGCCACGACCTGAGTGACAACTTGATCCTACATTCATTAGACAACTATAAAACAACTCTTGTGCACTACAGTGCACAAAGTGGAAGCCTTGAACTCATCCAGTGGCTAGTTAACAAATGTCATGCAAGCGCTACTGAGCAAGGTGAGATATCTTTTTAACATGCCAGAGCCGTTAACTGCTTGCTACATATACTCATTACTCTCTAAATTTAGACGAATATAAGAAGACTCCACTTCACTACGGTGCTTCAAGTGGAAGCGTTGAACTAGTTCAGTGGCTCGTGGAAGTTTGCAAAGCGGAAGTTAACATACAAGGTCAACTTTGTTATACTCGGTGTTTCTTCGTCTTTTCATCTTCCGGTTTAGACAGAGACAAAACGACTCCTCTTCACTATGCTGCTCAGAGTAAAAACTTTGAACTTGTTCAGTGGTTAATAGAGATGGGCGGGGTGACAGATGTCAATGTCCACGGTCAGACCTTTTGATATGATGTTTCGTTTGTTCACTCATGTACTTCTCAGACAAGTTGAACAAAGCGCCGGTTCACTATGCTGTTGAGAATGGTAGTTTTGAGATTGTCAGATATTTGATTGAGAACTTCGATGCAAGTTTGTATCGAAAGGGTGAGTATCGATGAACGTCCATTATTCGGGCTAAAATTCATATTATCTCGATTTTAGACAACGATGATTGGACTCCACTTCATTATGCCGCAAAAATTGGAAATTCTCAGCTCGTCAGTTATCTGTTCGAAAGATGTAACGCAGACGTCAACGCAAAAGGTCTGAATCCATCTATCTTTCCCATTTGACGCACTCATTTGTCGTTTTTTGTTCAGCCAAATCTGGTAACACCCCTCTTCACTATGCCGTACGTTACGGCAAACTTGAAGTCGTCAAATATTTGGTAGAGGAGGGCAAAGCTGATATGACGATAAAAGGTGAGAGTGGCAATGTTCGGCCTTGAATTTCAACGCCAATCGAGCATACCCTCCAGATAATACGTGGGTTACTCCTCTCGGAGTAGCTAAACAAATTGGGCACGAGGATATTATCAAGTACTTGAAACAAGCGATGCACACTGCGAAAATGTGATATCGACTAAACTGTCGCACATGGATTCGTTTTAAGATGATGAAAATCTACTACAAATCACATAGTATCCCGTACGAATCCTAATGTACCCAGCGAGGAAGTAATGAGATCCAGAACCCTCTGACTCTCTTTTTTTTGTACGACTAAAAGCTGCTCGAGGTGTCCCTGCAACTCGCCATTCTGGACCACCACCTCGCCATGGATGGTCAATAAAGCGTTTTGCAAGGCTTGGACAGCCTCAAAGTCTCGGTGGCTCATAAGCCGTTGCGTCAAAGCATGGATAAAAGTGCCGAGGCCGTCTAGTGTAACGAGAGAGCGGATCTCGAGGTCCAATGCGGCAGGCGACAATGACTTAGCGAAAGAGAAGAAAGACTCGTCTGAAAAGAAAATCAGAAATCAGTCCAGAGAGGAGGATAGAAGACCGATGCCTACAATTGCCATCCTGAGCATCCGCCATAAGCTTTTGATAAAACGTGCTCTCCAACGACCCCGCAACCTTTTCTAGTCTCCGCGTAGGCTTTTTCGGGTCGGTTGGCTTCGCCTCGGCAGGCGCGAACCGCGTCTCGACACCAGGTAGAGTAGGGAGGAAGAAAGGAGCCTTTTCAGGAGCCTTGGGTGGCTCTTTTGGTTTGTTCCTCTGTTGAATGACTTCGAGGTTAAGCAGGGTTTGCCAGCGTGCGCGGGGAAGAAGTGTCAGTGTGATGAGTTCCCCATCCAGTTGAGGTGGGGTTGAGAACACATCTACAGGCTTATCGTTGGATGCCAAGGCACCGAGTGCGTCGAGGGCTACCCGATATGTTTGAGTAAGCTCTTAGGTCAAAATAGGGACGAACGTACACTCGTCTTCGGTGACACCTTGCATTGATGGAAGATTAATGTTTGAAAGGTCTTCATCTGTTACAGTCTGGAAAGAGACGTTGGAGTACTGAGCACGGTTGGCCCTATAAGGAAAATGAGAGCCTGATTCTAGAGAGCGCGGACAGACAATACCAGAGGAAAACGCCAACGCTGTCAACATGTGCAGTCGCCAAGAAGTCATTGGAAGGGGAGAAACTTAAGCTGGTAGCGACGCTCGACGTCCTGAAGGCGTCAATCAAGCGCCCTGTAGGAATGTCAAACGTCCTGATAATGGAGTCCAGAGAGGTCGTTACAATCCACCGCGAATCTGGTGAAAATGTCTACAGAGGGTCAAACATGAACTTTGTAAACGGTTGATGGGTACATACGATGTCCAATATTCGTCCCCGGAATCCACCGAGTTCTCTGACTATTCGCCTTGTCTCAATATCGATGACGCGAACGACCATATCATCGCACACGACAGCAAGGAGCCCATTATCGCTGTGCAATAGTATGGATATTGCTGCTGATGGTAAAACCAACGTATGCGCGAGGTTCGTTGTCTGGAAATCGAAAAACTGGCAACGATATATTTGAGGATGTTTCATTGAGGTCTAGCGAATGTAGAGTACGTACATTTATGGTACCGTCAAGCGTACTTGCGATAAC
Organism: Tephrocybe sp. 9174TJB; assembly: GCA_018850275.1. Classification (NCBI taxonomy): domain Eukaryota; kingdom Fungi; phylum Basidiomycota; class Agaricomycetes; order Agaricales; family Lyophyllaceae; genus Tephrocybe; species Tephrocybe sp. 9174TJB. The sequence continues at coordinate 9,851 of JABAJT010009766.1, forward strand.
AGTGCGATTGAGAGGATCGGTTGCAAGCCCAGTTATACACCTCTCTTTTTTCTTAGTTCCGGAACGTTGCTTGACCTCAGGCGGACAAGGCCCGACATCGAAAGTCTTGCGTCGAATTCCCGATTGCATGTTCCACATGTGGATCCCACCAGTAGAAGAACTAGCGAGACCGAAGTTCCCACAAGCAGTGACACAAACCGACTACCGAGTCAAGTTAGACAAGACCAATGATAAATTATATTGGAAACGTCTTTTTACCTTGACAGAGCCTATCAGCGCGCGCTCCTTCGCCTTGCCTTTTGCAGCTTCATTGAACCCGAAGTTATGCTTTCCCAACTTCTTATTCAACATGGTCCAAGACCGTGCAAAAGTCTCTTCCGAATGCGCAGTGAGAATATCATCCCAGTCTTTTGAACGGGTAGAAGAGTATGATATTGAAGTGATAGGTGGAAATTTTAGAGAAGCGAGAGGGATTGAAAGGGATGTGGCTTTCTTCGCCAAGGAACCTTGCGACATTTCAAATGACCTTGAGTCACGGACGACTGAGGTGCATCGAAGACTGCGGTCTCGAGATGCGGAGAGGAGTTGTTTTCCGTCAGAGCCGTAATAGCGGATGAGGTGAGGGGGTGCGTGATGGCCTGAGCGGAATTTGAGAAGACGTGGGGCTGCTGTGGGAGAATCAAATAACCATTGCTGGTGGGACTTAATCCTTTGTGACTCGGTTATGGGTACAAAGAAAAATACCTTAACACTGTTGTCCTCGCTCGATGTTATCAGCACTGGCTGGCCAGGTACCCACTCTAGCGCACTAATGGCACCGTCGTGTGCACCACGAATCATATGTAGCAGCCGTCCACCCGAGTTCAGATCCCAAAGGGCAATGTGACCGGCTGACGACGCAGATGCAAGGATTGGGTGGCCATCTGATCCCAATATTCAGATATTGTTACTGTAGAGTGGTAAATAGCATCACATACCACTTCGAAATCCTAGAGCTCTTATACCCCCGCCTTCCATGAACATTCGCATCAAGCGCTCGTCTGCTCTAACGTCATACACGGAAATCTCTCCCGAAGTGAAGCCAATGCCGACAACATCAACGGCAGGAGATTGGACGAGGGAGGTAATTGCACTGCCTGGGTCTAGAGGGCCTGCTTCCGTACTATGAGGGCTCGATTGTAGACGATGGAGAGGGAATTTGTGGATGCACGTTCTGAGGCTCATAAGGACTAGTAAGTACAAGGGGAATAAAATACACACTGAGTCCTAATATTCCATAATTGAATGGCTCCTGAAGTGCTCGATACAAGGATTTTGTTGAGGTAGGTCGCGGGATGCAAAATAGATGTTGCGAGAAATCCAGCATCGAATTCAATGGTCCCGTCCAAAACTGTGATGAGAAGAGATAAAGATAATAGTAGAAAAAGCAATGATTTGGAAGGCAGACCTCCTTCTTTTGCATCCCAGACTAGCAGACGACTGCCATCCTCGGTCAAGGCGAGGAGTTGAGACCCAAAGATGGTGATGAACGAGAGGGGCGTTCCAAGAGGGTTTTCTACTCGAGAAACCTACTCTTATTCAATAAAGAGCTGGGGAAAAAAATCCAGAAACAGACCTCTTTTCCTCGAATATATTTTAGAACATAAGGGCCAGCAGCAGCCCAGACGGCATCTCCGTCCATTGTAAGGCTCGATATTTGCTCCGGTGCATCAGGTCCTAAATCTCATTCAACATCGGCGATTCTATAAAAATGAACCAAACTTACTCACCAACAAATAACAGACCCATCTTCCCGCCTTCCCAAAGAGCCCATGCCCGTCCCAAGCAAGTCAATATATGTATCCTTGGGCCCTCTGTTGCACCCTTGTGCGTCCGAGTTTGCAGATAAAATGGTACATAGTTCGTTATGAGTCCCAGAGCACGAAAAGGAACAAACAATCGCGGTTCTTGCGCCTGTGGTCGTTTAGGTTCTGATTCCTGTCGCAGTCGTTTTCTGGGTGGCTGATTGGAGCCGTTCTCGTCAACGTCCATTGGTATCGCTGGATCTTCCATATTATATACTCTTGGCTGACGGCTCCAGTTTCAAGGCTTTAAACCGGGTCGTCGACCGCGATGAAGAGGAACGAAAAACTTGAGACGCCGTGCACGTGATCATCCAGATCAGGTCGCGTCACTCTTTAGATGAGCGCTCAAATTGGTAACTTGAACCAGCTTACCACGGCGACAAGGTCTTTCAGATACCCTTGGAATTGAACTCTTTCCGATGGTGGGGCTGTGTATACATCAGAAATTATGTCTGACTACTGGCCCACAGCGGCTTTAAGCTCATCGCGTTTTCTAGTGCGGCCTAGGGGTGCTCGCCTTTGGGCAATGTCTGACAACTGTAGTCTGCCTGAGTACATTACGCCAGAACTGGTACTTCGGACCTCACTGGATTTGCTCTATATACTGATATCGGCATGTTCGTCCTACAGTTCGGAAAAATCACATTGTTCGTCAAATTCATACCTGCGTCGTTGTTCGAAATGAGATTATTCAAATTCTAGCACCAACCGATATCTCCACTGCTCCATTTACGATGAACAATACCCACATTCAAAGCTCAAACAATGGCGTATATGGCCTTGGTGATACCCTTTATAATGGTCACAGTCTCGTTGGTACCTCCTACCTTTCCGAGCCGCAGTTCTCTCCTCCCTTTTACTCGACCTTTATATCTTGGGTATGCATTTCCCTGTTGCGTTATCTCAAGGATAATACTCAGCATCGTAACGTCACAGCTCACACCCAATGTCAGCTATCCCAACCCTAGACGTTGCCTATGTCGACCCTATATCGCATTGTCCGGCTCACAAGCTTGTTGATGATACATTATACGCCATCTTCCTCACAGCCTGTCTCGACGATGAGGCACCACTCAACACACCAAATACTCTGAGCCATGTAAACCAGCGATGGCGGGGTATCGCCTTAGCGACACCTCGTCTATGGACCAAAATCACGGTCCGCGAAAGTGTCGTTCGGCTTCCAACAACATACTCACCAAAGAAGCCTAAATTCCTCGCGACGCTCGATAAAGTGAAAGCTTTCTTCGATCGCTCACGTTCACTTGCGCTTGACGTGACCATTGATCTCACCTCAACCCTCCCTGACAACGACAAATCGCAGGTCGAAATCGTCTCGAGACTACAGGCTAATTTTCGCTTTCACACTCGAAAATTATCTCTTCTTTTGTCTCAGCACCTCGATCGTTTGAGACGTTTGAGAATCACTGTCGACGAATATCCCTGTCTCCTCAATCTTCACGCTCACTTCAAACCAGGAACGTACATGCCTCATTTGCGTTTCCTCGAAATTGATGTTTATCAATGCGCCTTCAAGCCTCCCGTGACAGGCCCGCTTTTATACAACCACACATCTCCGGGCGGCAGTATGTGTAGAAACTTCCATCCCTCACTCACTCATGCCCTCCTCAAAGGAGTGCCAGTGGGGCACTTTCAATTCGCACCCAAAAATTTGACGGAACTCTATCTCATTCGTGTACCGAAAGACTGTCGGCCCACTTGGCCAAAACTTCGTGTGGCTCTCGAGACAAACGGGCAAACTCTTGACACCCTTCATATCGACTTTGCACCCCCCTCCTGTACGGATGATTACCTCTTAATCACCCTGCCACATCTCAAATCCCTCATCATCACATATACTAAACGCAAGCATCTGCTCCGCCTCATCGACGCGTTCGACGTGCCAAATTTAGAATTCCTCTCCATCACCGACGGTGAACGAGCTGAAGCGTTTCCCTTCCTTTATGATACCCCTCGTATCGAAGGTTTTTACGCTGTCCTGACCGCCCTTATGGAATCTTTTCCATTGGGAACACTCAAGAAACTCGAGCTTGCCCACATATGGTTCTTCCCAGGGTACCACGAGGAAACGGGTGGTGAAATCTCTGATCCCCGAAATCTCGACATCTGTGGCACCCCATTCTTCTTTTTCTCTGCCCTTGAATCTCTCGAGGTTCTCGTTCTCGTTGCTCCAACAACAACGCCCCTTGACATGCTTAACTATTCGGGATGTTCTGAAGACTTTCTCGAACTTCCTATGCCACATATCCGGGAACTCCACCTCTCCCTTTTCAACAAACATGTGGTCCGGGACTTCCTACAGACTCGCCGTTACCTGAAGTTTGGGGACTTGGATGTCATCCGACTCCAGATGCCGCACGAATGGGAAGATGACTTTTACCTTCGTCTGCGACATCTGTGTGAGCAACCCGAAGTTGAGCTCGTTTCTTGCGGCAGTCCGCGGATGTTTAAGGCTCTCAATGAACCACCTCATTATTGGCAAGGCCAACTCCCACCTCGAGTAATCTTTGAGAATGTCCCAGCTTCACTACTACGTATCTCTGACTAGATATCCCATTTCACTCTTCGAGTTGGCGGCCGAACTTTACGGACTAATGTGTATCATTCAAATTACCAGTAACTAGCTCTCTACTAGGTGCATATCCATACTAGCTAGATCAAAATCAAGCATAAGTACTTCAAAGTTCGCGAAGTTCTGAGCTGTAGACTTGCTGAAGATTCTTTATCGCTGTTCTTGGCCATGGGCGTGATTTGTGTGTCGTTTCGGTCGTTTTAAAGAAAAATGTGATTCAAATCAGCTGCCTTGTTTGTATTCTACGCAAGTGCAAAATGTGTCTATCTAGGTTCGCGTTTTGGACAGGCTTTGAGCAGATCCGCGGGTGTTATCCCCCAGTCGACCATATAAACGGTCAATGTAACGCATTTGCAGTCAGGACGCCTCTTCAATGTCGTTGTCCACTGTCTTGCTGGTTGGCCTTGTGGCAGGTGCTCTCGCGATTCCATTGGCACCCACCGTTCAACTCGACAATGCAATCATCATTGGCAAAGATTCCCGACGTGTATCGCAATTCCTTGGCATTCCATTCGCTGAACCACCGTATGTCTCATTTTGAAGTATTTCACATACAGCAAGTCTCAATTCTCTCAGGGTGGGAGAACAAGGGCGGTTCCGAAACCCGCAGACACTACCACCATATACCACAAGCTTTTCTGCGACCGATTATGGCCCTTCTTGCCCACAACAATATACCGAAATTCCTGTCTTGACAAGCTTGCCGAAAGCTACAGTGGAATTTCTTACTAACACCGTCTTCAACCCCAATTTCCCTGATTCTGAGGATTGTAAGTGTCCTTTTCCTGACGGATCTGGTTCGACTTATATTCCTTTGGTTAAGGCCTCACCATCAATGTCTACAAACCGAAGACGGCCACACCAAGGTCCAAACTTCCCGTAATTGTGGTATGTGCTCAGCTTTTTCCGACCATCTGTTATAGCTGACCTCCCGGCGCGATCTTCAGTGGATTTTTGGAGGTAACCTTGCTCCCTATGCCTTGTACGCCGCGTTTGTACTTACAACGATATTCTTCTGCTCGCAGGTGGCTTTGAATTCGGTGGTACTAAGGGGTAATTTTCTTGCTAAGGATTGATTTTCTCCGATATTGACGTTTCGTAGATATGATGGTGGTGTTATCGTCGATCGCTCGATTGATATTGGCGCCCCTTCGATCTTCGTTAGTATGAACTATAGGCGAGTTTTTGACTCTTGACCTACGAAAGACAAGCTCACCTACCCTTTGCAGACTGGCAGGTATTTCTTCTTTTTTACTGGATAACAGGCCGTACGCCTGTTAATTGCACGGTGCAGGGTTTGGCTTTCTTGGTGGCAAAGAGATAAAAGCAGCTGGTGTTGGCAATCTTGGCCTTCAAGACCGTAAGCTCTCGTAGCCTGATTCCAAGCAGCCTGGCAGCTGATCATAGCCATACTTGTTTGCAGAACGCGAGGCTCTCAGATGGATTCAAAGGTACATTCACGCTTTCGGCGGCGACCCTACGAAGGTGACCATGTACGTACATCCTTCTTCCCATTATCCTTGCCGAGCAGTGGTGGTATGCTGATATCCTATGGCAGCTGGGGCGAGTCTGCAGGAGCAATTTCCGCATCGTTACATATGTTGGCGAACAATGGGAATCACGAGGGCCTATTCCGCGCGGCTTTCATGCAATCAGGTGCTCCTGTACCCGTAGGCGATATGGAACACGCACAAAAATATTATGACAGCATTGTATCGCACACAGGTTGCTCTGGTTCACCGGATACCCTTGCGTGCCTACGAAAAGTCGATTACAAGGTTCTGAAAGCTGCTATCAATAGGCAACCTGGAATTTTCTCCTATCAGGTTTGTTTGTTGGCTTTTCCGTGCATACGTACGTTGAACACTACATATGATTTCAGTCCCTGAATCTCGCTTTTTTGCCTCGGGCAGATGGGATATTCTTGACTGATAACCCGCAGAAACTTGTCTTGCAAGGAAAAGTGGCGAATGTCCCATTCATCACTGGTGCCCATCGTTCCCTCCTCTTTCCTCTGTATTAGCGCCATCTCATTTTTGTCTGGTAGGAAGCTGCGACGACGAGGGCACTATTTTTGCCCTTTCATCTCTCAACATTACGTATGACATTACCTAGTTCCGAGTTCATTTTGGTCTCATATTATCACTGGCAGGTCGACCGCTGACTTCCGACGATATTTACAAAATGTGTTCCTTCCTCCAGGAGTTCCAACAAGTGACATCGACGGAATACTTCGCCTCTATCCCGATGATGTAACCCAAGGTTCCCCATTCGGTACCCACTTCCTCAACGCGATTACCCCAGAAATTAAACGAGTTGCGGCCTTTCTGGGAGACGGCGTGTTCCAAGCTCCACGTCGATTCTTCCTTGAGCATCGAGCTGGAAAACAAAATACTTGGGCTTTTTGTACGTTTTCGTTGCTATTGTTTACAACCCATCACTAAAATCCTTGGTTCAGTGAGCAAACGCTTCAAACCACTGCCTGTCATTGGATCAGTCAGCGGAACTCTTTTATTTGCTCACTGCATCAACGCTGACTCAGACTACTTGTACCTTCTCTCATAGGCTCATGGAACAGACTTAGCCAATGTCTATTCCCCTGGTGGAATTGGCGGCATGGCGGATTATCTCATTCGTTTCGCGACCGACCTCGATCCGAACCCTGTGTCTGGCCGCCAGTGGCCAAAGTACGATCTCAGGACTCGTAAACTTCTGACGTTCAACGACGGCGTAATCAACAGGGAATCTATCACCGTCGATGACTATAGGACAATTCCTATGGAATTTTTGTCGAACGTCACTCTTCGACATCCCATTTGAGCTACCCCTCTGGCCTTGCTAAATAAATGTTTTGCTGATACGTAGTGGTATTTCCGAAAAGTTGTGGGGCTTAGGCCCTCTCAAACTTCAATTTATTCGTTTTATGTATTTGTTCCTCAAGAATACGATGACGGCAAAGATTATTTGAAAGGCAAAGGCAGTGTATATGCCGGAATTTAGCATTAAAAGTACCGAATATTGGGGCCACTCTCGATTTACTGGTCGGACGAATTTAATTTACGTCGAGTGGGGTGATGCGTGACTGTCACGCCTGTCACCGTCAAAGTCCACATCATACCGACACTCAGTTCCGTCCACGTTTGAACGCTATTTGCTCTCTCGCTACTCTTAATACCCTTTTCTCCTGCTTTGTGGTCTATAAGTTGCACCAGCGCAATCATGTTCATTATTAACTGGTTCTGGGATGTTCTTGCCCAGCTTGGTGCGTACCTCTAATAAGTGGCTCCGTGTGTGTGGAGTTCATGGGTATTGGAATGTAGGCTTGATGCACAAGAACGCCAAAATTCTTTTTCTCGGTCTAGACAATGCAGGAAAGACGGTATGTGCCGAGCCGTGAGGTGCCAAAGGCTGTTGATACTGATTTAGCTGGCAGACTCTGCTACACATGCTCAAGAATGACAGGCTTGCAACCTTGCAACCCACGCTTCACCCAAGTAACAATTTGCCGTGCTCGGTCATTAACAGAGTCCTCATGTTTCTATAGCATCCGAGGAGTTGGCTATTGGAAACGTGAAGTTCACCACATTCGACCTTGGCGGTCACGCCCAGGGTGAATTAACTTCCCACATGAATTCTTTAGATACTAAATCACTTCTCAGCACGTCGTCTATGGCGCGACTACTTCCCCGAGGTCGACGGAATTGTTTTCCTCGTCGATAGTGCCGACTTTGAGCGTTTCCCCGAGTCCAAAGCCGAGCTCGATGCCCTTCTTTCCATTGAACAGCTCTCGAAAGTGCCTTTCCTCATTCTCGGAAACAAGATCGATGCCCCCGGTGCTGTCAGCGAGGAAGAGCTCAGGCATCATCTTGGATTGTACCAGACCACTGGCAAGGTGCGTATTCCCGTCGGAACTTTTGCTCATTCATTGTTCATGATGTGCCTTTACCTTTCAGGGCAAGGTTCCCCTCAGCGACATCCGCCCCATTGAGATCTTCATGTGCTCTGTCGTGCAAAGGCAAGGGTACGGAGAAGGTGAGCAGTCAAGTTATCGGCGCGTTACTTTCATTGACATGTTACCAAGGCTTCCGCTGGGTGTCGCAATATGTATGCTCCTCCCCTTCCTCTTCAATTTTCTTTGCCCAACTGACTCAATATTTAGATTTAAATGGTGCAGCCTTGTGGATATTTGCAACATGGTTCGTTCTTGCTATCCCTCCTGCATTACCCATATATACCTATGGTATCATCCTCTGCGAGTTGTGTAATGTTATACTATGCATCTCTTTCTGCTCCCCCTTTCGGACACCGTCAAGGAAATGATAATCCACCATACCAGCTAAGTACTCGAATATGATCCAACTTTGTCCTTCCATGCTATCAACATATCTTGTGTTGTTCATGACATCTCATATCCTAATATGCCTTGTTATCTTTTCCGTCTATTTTGGCCCATCCGATGTGACGATACATGATCCAGTACTACCTCGATCCTCTTAAACTTGCATCCCTAAAGCCTTTGGAGACATTGTGCTGGCGCAGACCTGCAGGTCCGAGCGCCACACAATCGTCCGACTATCATTTCCAGTGATTCCAGTGATTCCACCGCCACAACTATATACTGGGACGACTTTGTAGATTCAACTTTCAAGTCCATCTATTTCCTCCGCCTCATCCAACCGGCTTTTATTTCGGTCGAATACGACAGCACACCTAAATCTCTTCATTGCAACCGAGACGTGGATGGGCGACACACATACACGTAGTGTACGCAGCAGGAGCCACTGGACGTGACGTCACCTTCCACGTTACCCTATTTTTGGACCTACACGTCTTTGCAGCGCCTCCCATTGACCACCTTATAAGCCGCCTGTTGGAACAGATCACTTCATATTTGAAGACCGAAATCGACTATGGATGTACTCAACGCCGTCTACGAATGGTTCTGGGACATACTTGCTCAGCTCGGTATGTGTTCCACGTTGTATTCGCAGAAGGCTGAGCGCTGAGCATCGAACACAGGCTTAGCCCATAAGAACGCTAAAATTCTCTTTCTTGGCCTTGACAATGCAGGAAAGACGGTACGTGAAAGCATTTTGGTGTTTATGGTGTTTACTTCATCATTCCGGTCGACGACAGACGTTGTTACACATGCTCAAAAACGACCGACTCGCTACTCTACCGCCGACAGGGCACCCCAGTAAGGCAGCTTTATGCAGAACCAACAAAATGAGCCCGCTGATTTATCCTTACAAAGACTCCGAGGAACTTGTTATCGGCACTGTACGATTCAAAGCACATGATCTTGGAGGCCACGTACAAGGTGAATCCATTTCTCGCACATCCACCGTGACCTAATATATTTCATTTATAAGCCCGTCGACTGTGGAAAGACTACTTCCCAGAAGTCAACGGTATAATATTCATGGTTGACAGTGCCGACCATGACCGCCTGCCCGAAGCAAAGTTCGAGCTCGATGGACTCCTTGCGACTGAAGAGCTTTCACATGTACCTTTTCTGATCCTTGGAAACAAAATTGATACTCTCGGTGCTGCAAGTGAGGAAGAATTGAGGCATTATCTGGGGCTCTATCAGACCACGGGGAAGGTTCGTGGCTCAATTTGTCGTCGTTGGTCATGGATCCAACAAGTTTCTTCAATGGCAGAGTAAGGCACCTCTTGACGGAATTCGTCCCATTGAGGTCTTCATGTGCTCCGTTGCACAAAGGCAAGGATACGGGACTGGTATGTTACCTTCTTTGTTCAACGCGTGCCTCGCTAATTAGCATTGTAGGCTTCCGGTGGCTTTCGGAATTTGTACGACCAATTCTACACATTCTTCTTGTGATTTTAGCCCTGACTTGTCGTTCAGCTTTGATTGCTCGTTTTCCAGACGCCACTTCATTCCTCCGCCACCTTATTTCTCTGTGGATCTGCCGTTTGCGTGGTTCGTACAAACGGTCGTATTTGTCATCTTCAATAAGGTTTGCACGTCACAGGTACTTTCCTTGTCGCCAGACTGCTGAGATACAGTACTGATCTCTTCGTTAAATAGTACTTCCTGTGGTATCTCCTCCTACTTCCCTTGGTTCTTCCGCGTCTCACAACCACTCGGACCCGTGCATTGGCGTATATCGCCGTTTGGGTAGGCACACAGGCATTATGGCTAGCAGAAGCATACAAGCTCGAGTTCCTTGGCCAGAATGTGTTCTTTGGGCTGTGGTTCAGGGGTTTGATGTATGTCGTCGGAAATGCGTGGGTGCTCGGAGGAATAATGGGCGACTACTCTTGAGCTCTCGAGGTTACGTGTTGTTCCATGGCGTCAATCGCAATTGGACAATGGCCTTGGCAGGACAGTAATTTAGACGATATTGATATCGATATAATACACAAACCTGAGAAGAGCAATGGTATCTATGATAAGGATTGATGTGCCACTTCAACTAGAGAGTAATTTCGCATCGATAACCTCTCTAGTGAGCCCTTCTGGCCCATCTCGGACCTCGATGATCTTACTGACATCAGCCTGTGTCACACATCATGTTAGCTAGTAACTAGACGGCATTATTTAAGGGTTACCGTCGTCTGGAAGTTGAGCAAGGCGCTGGCATGAAGAGTCATCATGCCGATCTCGCTTGTACTGGGTGCCCAGTTAATGAGCACAAGAGGGAATGACTTGCGCCCATCCTTGTGGTTCAGCTCATACGACAGCATGACATAACGAGGTGAGTTTTCTGGCAACTCTACACGAAACGCATCAGTTCATAGGGGGATGATATCGTGTCAGAGAACCCACCTTCTGCTAGGTCTTCAATGCTAATATCGTCGAACTGCTCTACTTCCTCGAGGACTAGCTTCGCCTTGTTGATCTTGATGATCAGTGCTGCGCTCCCCGAACTCCTACGTGCGAACCTAAACTTGCGAAGGGTGTCTTTGATAGACTGGGGAATGTCTACGGTCGCGGTTGATGACTTTCGAGACGTCAATATCGCACATTGTATCAACAGACGACGACCTACCATGGTTGCAAGGCGTAGACGGCGAGCAGTGTGTGCACTAGTCACGCGATCGCATTGGCAATCAGATCTGATAAGCAGTCATTGCAGTCGATGGCGGTAGCATTTCGCCGCTCGCGTGAAGTTTATCGACTGCGCTTGCTCGGCGTGGACGTATTTATTTCGACACCGGGTAGTCGTGGGGGCTTTAACTGGAACCATGCCAGGTATGTAGATGGCGAGCCGGCGATCCCGGTGGCAATCAGATAAGATAAGCGGCCACCACAAATTCTGATGACGGCAACATGAAGTATGGTTTACAAACTGCGCTTGGACATATTTATTTCGACACGAGGCGGTCGTGGGTTTGAACTGGAACCATGCCCACACGTCCTCCATCTCCCGTTCCCTATGGTTCCAATCCAGAAAACCTAATTCTCCCTGACGGTCCTGTTGGTGAAGAGGCCGCGGAGCTGCTTGAAGAGTTCGTCCACCCCCAGGAACCTGAGGAGGAAATTGACATCGATGCTGACTATCACCAACGCCGCGCGCACGATGCGAATCTCCCGTGGTGGAAGACGCCCTCGCCTTGGTGGTATGTTGTCTATGCGCTACCTCTTCCGTTCGTCTCAAGAAAATTTGTTCCAGGTTACTGTCTATCATTCCATTTACCGCGGTTGCAATGTCAGCGACGATTGCGCCAAGGATAGAGATATACACCCTCATCATCTGTAGTGTGCTCAAGCCTGACATTTTTCATCGCGCATTACCCATCACCGGTGGAAACATCATTAACTCTCCTAAATTCTCGCCGATTCTGCCTCCTATTATACCCAGCTCGAATTTCAACAATACCTCCCTGGCCCTGATACTTTCTCCTGGAAACTTTCTCGATACCTCCTTATTTGATGGCCAACCTGTTTCTGGAGAAACCTGCGCGTCAGATCCAGTTGTACAAGCTGCCGTGTCGAAGTTAGCCGCAGGTGAGCACCGATTCATTCAGTTCCAACAAGGTGGACACATGTTCCCCGCAAGCCCCACTGGAAGGAGTTGGCTCACCTATACTAGCACATAACTGGCTACAATATTCTGATATGAGGTCATAGCTTACACCTCGTCAATGGGTATCCTCAGCTGCATCACAGCTGGATGGTGGAGCTCCGTGCGTTTTTTTTGTCCGAAATAAAGAAAAGCCGCTGATCCAGTGATTTGCAGTACTCGGATCGTCATGGACGCACGCGTCTTCTATCTATCGCTGTCATTGGTCTCCTGTACACAGACTTCAACTTTATCTTCACTGCCAAAAATTTCCAGCGCCTCCCTGGAGGTTATTGGTTCATTATTATTGGCCCACTCGTTGAGGGTTGCTTAGGAGGTCAGCGTACAATGCCAAAAATTCTTATTTCTACTCACCTTTTTGTTAGGTGTAATGGCTATCACCGCTGCGATGTATGCTTACGTCGCGGATACAACCACCGAAAGTGCACGGTATGTCGACATGAGGCGTTTTGCTTTCTCACACTACCAACAAACAACTTACTCGATTCGAAATAGATCAAGAACACTATCCTTGTGCTTGGGACTTCTGTTTTCTGGGATGGCAGTCGGGCCGACCCTCGGCGGGCTCCTTACCCACTTCACTGGTAGTCCCCTCTCTGTATTCTATGCGGCATTTGGGATACACATCTTATACGCCCTTATGGTGTACCTCATCCTCCCGGAATCACTTCTAAAGTCGCAGATGATGAAAGCCCGTGAAAAATACGACGCGGAACTACGCGAAAGCGCACAAGGCTCTACTTCCGGTTCTCTTGCTCGGATCAAGCGACTATTTGCATTCTTGTCCCCTTTGACCGTCTTATTACCAGAGCTCAAGGAACCAGTTCCAGGCGAAAATCCTTTGAAAAGGAGACGACGGGATTGGAACTTGACCCTCGTTGCTGGTGTTTATGGCTTGGCAGTGTCCATTATGGTTGTGTCGAGCCTCTTTTCATAAGCTATGGCCATTGATGATATGTTTTGCAGGGTTCTTATACTACGAAGTTCCAGTATGCTGCAGCGACGTTTGGCTGGTCATCTGAAACGGTCGGTGTTTGCTCATACATGACATTATTGTCAAGCTCATCGGGATATCATATCTATAGCTCGGTTACTTTATTACCCTCGTTGGCGCCTCTCGTGCCGTCTTTCTGACCGTCGTATTACCTTGTGCGTCACATATACTTTATCACACCGCCCATGTCGTTTAACCGCCACTATTCAGGCTTCATCAAATTTTTCAAACCGCAACCCGTTTCGATTACCCGTGGCACCGAGACTGAGCCGCTCCTCTCTTCATCGCAAGGCCCAGCAACGAAAACCCCACATCCGTCCTCTTTCGACCTCAGCATAGCTCGCGTGTCTCTCTTCGTCGATGTCATCTCATACACACTCATGGCGTTGGCTCCAACAGCACTTGCATTCACTGGTTTCAGTATGTTAGGGAGCATTGGAGCCGGCCTTAACCCTGCATTGCAGAGCGTGGCTCTAGCGTTATATCGCCGTCGTGGTGGTACAGAATCTGGAAGGCTGTTTGGAGCACTTAGCGTGATTCAATCCATGTCGTTCGTGTCCTCTATTTCTTATGTTACTCGTTTGACTGAGAAGTGTATGTGGCATATAGATCACAGATCATCAGTCCCGTGATATACGGGCTAGTTTACATGAAGACAGTCGCGACGTTCCCGAGGGCGATATTCATCCTTTCAACGGTTACTATTATGTGCTCGTTTGCGCTCCTAGCGTTTGTACGTCTTCCTGGCCAGGACCTGATACCAACGTGAGGCTGCAATCGAGAGGCCCTACAGTATCTTCACTTCGAGAGAAAAGTGGTTTATCGTCAGCGTTGTGGCTTTTGCGGGTATATTTAGGTGAAAGAGCTTACCATTTCTTGCACCGGCACTAATTCAGTGTTAGCCCGCTGACGTCCAATATCTACTTCCCCGCTCTTCCTACAATCTCCAAGGCGTTTAACAAGTCTACGGAACTTATTAATCTGACAGTTAAATTTCTGTCTTTTGAAGTACAAGATCTAACGACTAATACTCATCTCTCAAGGTCACTATGTATATTGTCATGCAGGGCATAGGTTGGTCCCGACTCCTCAAGGTCACATGAATTCTCGGGCTGAATAGGTACCCACAGCTCCTATGGCCTGGGGCCCCATATCTGATGTTCGAGGGAGGCGTCCCATATTCCTTGCATGTTTATTGACCTTGTCGTTGACCTGTGTTGGATTGGCACTTGTCCCAGTGTCTGCATACTGGCTTTTGATGCTCTTACGATGTTTACAAGCCGCCGGGTCCGCTAGCACCATTGCTTTAGGTGTATAATTGTCAGATGGTGGCTCCTCCACGGTTTATTGAAACACTTTCTTTTGTCCAGGTGCTGGTGTCATTGGTGATATATCTATTCCCAAGGAACGAGGTGGATTCTTTGGGATGTTCACGTTGGGTCCTATGGTAAACTTTTGCTACATTGAAGGTTCTAGATGATTGCATTGGCCTTCTAAATCCATTGTCCAGGTAGGACCTGCTATCGGTCCCGTGATCGGTGGGGCATTGGCTGAACATCTGGGATGGCGGTAAATGTTTCTCGGTATTTATAGGGGTCAAACGCCAACCATAACATGTCATATCTTGTAGGTCCATTTTTTGGTTCATTTGCATTGCATCTTCCATATGTCTCGTTCTTCTGATTCTGTGCGTCGTCAGACTTGATAGTAGCGGATTGCTAGCTGATTCTCTCATACCGAAGGTTTATGCCAGAAACATTACATAGCATCGTTGGCGACGGGAGTGTGAAGCCTTCCCTTATATATCGCCCTATTATTCCGATAATCAAGTCTCGCGGTGAGCCGCATTACGACACCGTACCAAACGCGAAGACACTACAAAACCCGTTCCTACTATTATTCAACCTAGATATCATCATCCTACTCGTACTCAACGGAATCGTATGCGCCGTCTACTACGGTTTCACGGCGAGCGTCTCCACTTTGTACGTCACCGCATATCCTTTTCTCTCGGAGACAGAGATCGGTCTATGCTTCTTGGCTATTGGAGGCGGTATGGCAATTGGCAGTACTCTCAATGGAAAGTTCCT
This sequence comes from Tephrocybe sp. 9174TJB, assembly GCA_018850275.1. NCBI lineage: Eukaryota > Fungi > Basidiomycota > Agaricomycetes > Agaricales > Lyophyllaceae > Tephrocybe > Tephrocybe sp. 9174TJB. The sequence goes on from JABAJT010009766.1 coordinate 25,423, forward strand.
GGACTGGCAATTTCGTAACATCGCACGAAAAGCAACAGAGTCAAAGAATCACTCACAGAATAACACACAGCTTAAAGAAATAGTAGCGAAGCAAACCATTGCCGGAGATTTTCCAATAGAGAAGGTGGCTTCAAAGTTATCTTTAATTCCAATTTGACATGAATGAACACCCTCCTTAGGCACGATTGAACATGTTACCCTTCCTTATCGTCCTGCTTGTGGTCTGCTCTGCTGGTTATGGTTGGTGTATCGAAAAGCGAGTAAGTCCTGCAGCACCATTAGTGATTCAGGTCATCGGTACGACAGATACGTGCATGAAGTTTTTCAGCATGTGCTAATATTTTCTTAACTTAGTTGGCTATATTGCAATTGCGGTCATGAATTCGTCGCAAACATTGATGATCGATCTCTTCCCTGGACAAGGTTCATCTATTACCGCCTGTGTAAGTTGAAATCTCGCAAGGCAATATGTCACGATCGCTCAAACATCTATGACTAGAACAATCTCGTCCGGTGCACCTTGAGTGCTATTTTAGTTTCTGTTTTGCAATTAATCTTCAACGGGATTGGAGTAGGGTGGACCTTTGTACTGCTTGGAGGATTATCGTTGCTGTCCTTACCCCTTACCTATTTGGCCATAAGGATTGGACCAGGGTGCCGCGCGAGACGTACGAAGAGACAAGTAGGGTCCACATAGTAGAGAGGTATGGTGTATATTTAGTATCTGACCTCTCAGGTGTAGAGGATTAAGACATTGAATGCTACAAGTAGCCAGCTCAAATTCTCTTCGAACGAAACTGCAGACCTACTCATACCTTGCAAGTTGCAGCCATGGCGGGGACTTCCAGTTGATCAGCAAACAAGACTCATCGAGCATCCTCAGGAGCATTTATCCTTCGCAGTTCGGGCAGTCAGTTGAATTTTTCACTCGAGATGGGTTTGAGACGGCAAAAAAGACATCCCGTGTACCCAGGATTAGCCGTGAAATTTGAATCAGAGAGGCCGTGAAAGCCCGACCAGAGCCGGTGAAAAGAGGTGAAAAGCAAACAGGTTTAATCTCAAGTCCTAGGAAGAGAAGTTGGCCAAAGTCCTTTGCAGTGAGTACTATGATGAGGCTTTTATGCAATTGAGCGCTTGCGCATGCGCCGCAGAGAAATCTGCTCACGAAATTACCTTTACAGGCTCGGTCCGACTGAGTCCGATTTGTTGCCGAATTCCGAACGCAACTCTCTATTAGCAATCACAAACGACAAAGTTTCAATCACCCCTGGATCCTGTGTAATGGCGCGTCTACAAATTATCGTGAGTGGATCCAGACTTCGCCAAGATTTTCAAGACAGAGAAAACAATTCTCATGAAATGTCTGTTTTGGGAATAGAATATCATAGCGGACGCCAGGTGGCTCAACTTGATGGTAGGAACCCACTCTTTTAAAGCAATTGCAATACAGGAAGCGTCAGCGGCGCCCTCATCGAGGCATCATTTTCAGGAGGTCCCACCTGATGGGGCCCAATAAGTCCGACAAGATGATTCATTGACAGTTTGACCGTTGAGCCCATCAGGTTTGCTTACTCGACTACTGTGATGATGGATCTGTCTTCGCAGTTATCTACCTGATCCTCCGTGTACTGCGTTCTCTTCTCTACCACGTCCTAGGTCATGTTGGCCAAGGCCGCCTCTAAGCCTACCAAAAGCTGGTATTCTCGGGTCGCCTCTTTCAATGTCGAGTCTCTTTTCTCTCAAAAAAGACCGCCCGGCCCACCACGCACGATATTCGTGAACGAAAATGTCCCGGAGCATTACTTTAACAAAGGCAAACCGAAACCCGAATTTGTT
>JABAJT010009767.1:19065-33884 GCA_018850275.1 Tephrocybe sp. 9174TJB
GCGACGCGTCGTGCCTCCGAGCGTGAGCGTCCGGGTGTGGGCATGTCGAGGATTGCTGCGAGCAGCAACATTAGCGGATATTCACATTCGCGTGGTGTATCGAAAGTCTCACAATCGCCTTACAATGCCCCGCAATCGATGTACTCCACCATGTCGTCTACCACGAGCAGCAGCAGCCGCGGGTCACGCACACCTTACGGCAGCGACGAGCATATCGCGAACACGAATTCTGTTGTTTACGGCAGTGGACCGCAAGGATACCCACCACACAACGGGTTTGAGTTCGAGGCGGATGACGAAGAGTACGAAGAGTACCCGCCGTCGTCGAGCTACTCTGGTACGGCGTCAGGACGTGGAACACCGGTGGGCAATGGCATGAACAGCGCTGCTTATCGTCGAAATAACGCTATGAGTATGCCACCTGAGCGTGATGCATTGCCTGGGTACGACCGTCCCCGTGCACACACTGAAGACGTCAATGGAACAGTCATGGCCGCGTGGAGAAACAACCTCCCTCCAGTACCTGTACCCGTTCCTGCTCCGCGTCCCGATATGCCGCTTCACGCCAATAATGGTCTCAGGCAATATAATCCCCGTATGAACTCGAACACGCAAAGTTATGCGTCGGATTCAGGATACGCGTCGTCAACTGCGACATATTCATCGGGCGGTCCTGGACTTCCCGGGGGCCCAAGACAACGCCCACCGTTGCGTAGTCAGTTCAGCTCAACGAAACTTAAGTCGGTGTACGATACTTCTGGGGACCAGCAATTGCAACAGATGCAGCAGATGCAACAACAGCGGAATAGCAAGGCATCGACTCAGCCGGCGTTGGTCAATGCGAATGGACAGCCACTTAATGCGAATGGACATCCTATCAATGCTAGTGGTCAACCCATTACTAGTCGATCAAGGAGCATTAGTCAACCTATTGCGTATGCGCCCAGATCGACGACCGCGCCGCCGCCTGTACCGTCTTCGGGACAATGGAACCACCCCCGTGGACATCCAACGCCGAGGAACGAGAAACGCGGGAGTGGATCGAGCCAATCAACAGGAGGCGAGTCGTCGGATTACTCACCGAATAGCTCATCACCCCAGACACCGTTCGGATCGAGCGAGTCTTCCATTGGGGGCGTTGGCCTCCATCAATCGCGATCACAGTACTTTGATGGTCCAGGCGCGCAGGCGCAAGGCCCACCAGTCAAGGTCAAGGTACACTTCCATGAAGATATCTTTGTGATTCAGGTTTCGCGCTCGACGGAGTATGATGATCTTGTGGAGAGGGTGGGACGCAAAATCAGATTGTGTGGACCACGGCGAGATGATGGGCCTTTGCGTGTCAAGTATAGAGACGAGGATGGGGATATGGTGTCCGTGGGCTCAACGGAAGATGTGCAGATGGCCTTTGAGGGCTATCGGCCTGGAGGACAGGTCACCCTCTTCGTGACATAACACTTCCTCCAGATTCTCCGCCCTCCCGGCCCCACACGCTCGTCTTCTCACATCGACTTCAGTATCTCACTTTATTGGCTTCGCCACTACACTCATCATACAATCATCTGCACCACCTGCATATAATTCAGCATCACGGCTACTCGCAATCGCATTCACCGCCCTGCATCCAACATCCCTCTCCCCACCCCACAGCTTACCTGCCACGCCTTGTTTGCTCTCTCCCCTCCGTATCCTATACTCTCCGCATTTCCCTGGACTGTTGCATTGCCCCTCTCACTCTTCCTTGTTTCATTGGTCATTCATTCACACTGTCATTATTCAACGGAGCCGCACATACATACATTCCTTTGCCTCTTTGCCTATCCCTGTCTGTCTGTAACAACCGCTTGGCGCTTGCCCACTCTCCTTCACCTCCTCCCCACCTTACCTTCGGTATTATACTTCTCCTTAATCGTTGCTTTCTCCAGGCACACCTATGATTATTTGGAGTAGTGTAATTCCACCCCCCATCACCCCATCCATCGTCATAGGCATAACACTCCTTTACCCGTTTCTTACCATCTAACTGTTATCATGTTATCACCCCCGGATTTCCTTACTCTTTCATATCGCCACTCTCCTTTTCTTCCTCTCTTTAACTTGTCTCTTCTTTATTTAATGCGCGTCCTCTCCATCAATTGCGCTTTTTTTGACCCTGGCACGGTCGTTGTGGTTTACTTTTAGGAGGGATCCCTTGTGTTTTATGTAACATATATAGAGGAATGCTATCGGCTTGGAATATCTATTTAGTCACTTCAGAAAGTCCAGAATATATGAGCATTTACAAAGAAGTTCCGGTAATTACTGACTAAAGCCGGTAATACCACTGAAGTTGGTGATAGCGCCTGTGCATTTCAATTTTCGGCATCAATAGGTTGCATGGGCTGGCTCGAAGGGAAGAACGAACCTGCGACGCCACCAGTGACTTTGAGGTTAGACCAATCCCATGTTCCTGGTAGCAAAGAATGGGGAGTGTGAGATTCTGCGGCGCCCATCAAAATGGAATACAATGATTGCGTACCAGTGCAGGATCCTTCGCCACAGTTTACGGCAACGCGTTTGGCCTTACTATTCACGGCAATATTGCTGACCGGTGCGACGAAGTTCACGCCCTGTTCGCTTCTCGTGAGTAGGCAGAAACTCAATTGTTGAATCGCCTTACGGATATTACGACGCCGTTACCAGGGGTGCCCACAGTCGCTGGGTAGCTCTAATTGTATAGAATTCAAAGTTTGAATTGCTCAGACAATGAGTCATTCTATGGAAGAAAGAAGCGCGGACCTGGTCAATCAGAACTCCAAATTTATTGCATCCAGTTGCAGTATTGCCCTGTATATTCAGTCATTAGCAAGCAAGAAGCAAGAAGTGAATGGGCTCCGAGTGTTTCATACTGAGTAGGTGACGTTCGAAACCGTGCTCCCCGTGGCCGTGGCGATTGTTTTGATACGAAGAGCTTGATCGCTATAAATTTGTACAGATTGACCATCCACCTTACGCACTCATTTCAATGACCCACTTGTTGATGATAGTATTCCCCGAAATTACAATTCCAGTGACCGTCACATTCGAGTTAACGGAACCCTGAATAGGCGCTGGGTGTCAGTTGGGAATGCACTTTAGGGAATGATGATAAATGTAACTCCTTACAATTGAAATACCGTGCCCGCCGGAACAGGTGTTCCCTTTGAAGACAATATTCGAACCTCTGTTAATGGCCAAGCAATCGTCCTTGAAACTTCCATTGATAATCGTAGAACGGGACCCAGGAGGTTTTCATACCTGATTCTTGATCACGCTGAACGGACGATAAACAGATTCAATACTCTGGAGCGCACTGAAACCCGAATGTGATCATTCGTACCTGTTTTGAATAGTAAGATCATGGGTACTGCAATCAAATCCATCGGTGTTGTGCCCTGTTCTCTACCCAATGTATCACCGTGACTAAAGAACGTTTGCATTAAACGCACCAGCAGCAAGACCGTCACTATTAGCATTCGGCAAGTCTCCGAAAGCTCAGGATACAGTCAATACACAGAAAAACGCCACAGGAACTGGGACCTACAGTTATCAATCGTGAGCCCTGACATCACAAGAGGTGCAGGGTTTGAGACAGAATACGTCCGAGCGGGAGAGTTCAGAACTTTGACGTCCTGTGATCATTGTCAGCTGGGTACTTTCATTTTGCCACTGTCGATTTGCCGGGTACGTACAGAGAAAGTGCCAGATATTTTGATCCTTTCAGACTCACGATCAGAAACACAAGGGCAGCTTCGCGTGAAATACATACTTCATCATTGGAGCCGGCTTGACGACTCCACCATTTCCACCAAGACCATCCTATATTAGATCGGTTAGCGTCGCAAAGAAGCCTTTTCGCAAGAAAGCATACCCAGTAGAAGGGTCCTCCACCGTCAAAGGTATGTCCATTTCCCTTGACTAAAACGACCGCATAAGGTTTGTAAACGCGCACTAAACCTCGTGAGACTTACAATTAATGTTGGTACCGCTAGGACGACTTTTCAGAGACGCGTATCTAGATAAGAAGGGTGATGATACCTAACAGTGAACAAAGGCCCAGCCCAACTGAGATTTCCGAACTTGATGTCACCATCTATAAGGGATCATGAGAGGAACGTCCGAAGACACAAAGGGTAAGTCTTATCATACTCACTCATATTGACTGTGGTCCCATCCAACAGGGAAAGGGTCAAAGCTTGTCCAGCAGGCACCGTGAACGAGTTAATGTTGACAGTCGTGCACGCCACAGCAGCATCAACATCTAGAGAAATTTGTCAATGGAAAGACATATCGAGCGAGTACGTTGGACATACCACTTAAAGATGAAATTGTCCCAGTACAAGCACGGGCCACTTGGGAAGAAACCCCGATAACAGCAGAGAACAAGATATGTTTCCGCATGAGAATAATAGTACGCGTTTGTGCTAGTGCTTGCCATATGCCTGGAAGGTTCTTATACGTACCAGTACCACCCACGACGGGCCGGCGAGGATAATATATTCCCGAGGTTGTGTTCTAAAAAAGCCGTGTTGGCATCCCTGGACGTCTACATCACAGACGTCGTATGCAGTAGCGACTCGGAGCAGTGGGACTTTGGTTGTGAACGACGAGTGTAATAAAAATAGACACGGTTTATCACGAGGCTAGAGTGCACTGAACTATCGATGGTCATGCGGGTCATGCGAGAGTTGCATAGCAGTATTAGTAGCGCACCTCGACAACATTCGTGAACTGAAGCAACCGGGAGGATGTGGGGAACATCAGAAAGCTCTTGGCGCAAAGCTTATACTCACTACTGCTTTAATATTTTATATTGAAAACCTACATGACGCGATCCCAACCGCTTTGAATGAGGAAGCAAAGCAGGTGACCACCACAATCCTGTTAAACGTCGGAATAACCACCTCAACACCACGGGCAAACGGATAACAGACCGGAACGCGGCCCAGGTGGCACTGCAAAGATTATATATATATCTTGAAATGACATTACTCGAAGGAACCAGACAACCATCCAATGCATGGAGGACGGACACTTATAATTAAGACACGTTTAGCAACATCGTTAATACCTATTGAGCCAAAGGAATAAAGCAAAGTGTAAATGGACGAGATATGATGTTGAACGTTGAAGGCCGTTAGAACGAAGTGTGAGTGCGTGGATACGATGTTTTTTTCGGGTGGATGAAGAATGCGGAGTAACGAGATTAAGCGTGCAATTAGAGGGCGATGATACAATTAAGACCTGATACCTGGTCAGCGTTCGGTTCTTAACAACACCAGGCGCACAATAGGAAGAGAGATTGCGAAGCCAGGGGCGGAAGAAAGAATACACGCACATTTTGTACTGGATTGTCTGGGCACCTTCAGCACCCGCCTGGTATGTGATTTCGATGTCCAAATCACGGTTGTTGCGCGCATTCGGGGCGCAAACGAGGGTGCCGCTAATTTTGTCACCTTCGGAGAGTACCATCGTCGTGGGTGTGTAGAAAACAGTTTGTCTGAACCATGATCAGATATATGGTATAAGTATGTACATGTCGACTTACTTCCAGTGAGTGTATTGGGAGTGGGGCCCAGTGGAGAATTTGACCTTCTTGTGGGTGCACTCGAAGGAGATATCGAACCATGCAAGGAATGCATGAACATCTAGAAATGGTCATGCTTAACTTTTAACGGGAAAGGTGACCAGCTAGAGACGTACAGTCATTGCGGGAGGCAGTTAAGGAGAAAGGAGCCTTGAAAGTGAGGTCTTCTTTCTTGGCCGTGAGGATGTCGATGTGCTAACCACTGGTCAGTTGACGGGACGGGTGATAGAATATATTACGGAACCTTGATCATGCAAGGGTCAGTCACAACGGCCTTCATGTCGACGGTGTCCACGAGAGGCTCTCGTAGCGCAATGTCCTTGATGCAGGAATAATCGAAACCATATACATTGTCCCAGACTGGCGGAGTGCATTGAACATTATAGTGAGGAGATAGCAATAAAGTTGAAGACTCACAATTGATCTTTTCTTCCTTGTATTCCTGATCCTCAATAGCAGCAAGGTATAAGGTGGCGGTATCGGGGAAAATAAGTCCGTCCTTCTTGAGGTATTTGTCCCTTGCCAAAAGTACGGTATCAAGCATGGACTCGTAAAGAAGGAAGTACCCCATCCACTCAGAGATGATGATATCGAATTCAGGGAAAGGAAGCTCGGTCTCCTCGAGTTTACCCTTGACGAGAGTAATTTCTGAAACATCAGGTCAAGGTAAAGGCCGAAGGTTTCCGAAAAACACACGTACTGTCTTTGAAGCCGTTAGCTTCAATTATTTTTTGCGCCTGATCGATGATGTTTGACATATCGATCTTGATAGAGCGTTCAAAACTCTGCAAGGTCGTATGAAGAAACATAACTCACTCCAACAACGTGCTTGGCTCCTGCCTTGGCCGCAAACATGCTGAGGATTCCAGTTCCGCATCCTACGTCGAGGACGGTCTTTCCTTGGAACAAATGAGGGTTGTTGATGATCGCCGAGCGGTAAGATCCTGTCCGGACGGTATCCTTCAACATCTCTTCGTGAATGCCTATTTTTTTGTGTCAGTATAACTCATTCAGACAAATTTTAGGTTGAAACGAACCGAAGTGAGCGTAAGAGTCGGCATAGCTAGTAAATGGTAAAATAACACCAATAATCAGATCACTCCAGAAGGATGATTGTCTGAATGTGCGCAACTAGTCTCTGGAAGTCATGTCATGATCAGCAACAGCTGCATGATGGGTCGTCGACGGTCCTGCATTTGCCATGGTGGAAGAGAGGGAGGAATGAGGAAGGTGATCGATGGAGGAGAGTTTTGAACAAGTCGGATATCGGATGCAAAAAATAAAATTCGAAGGCGCCGTTTACCTAATTTGGCAGTAAGCAAACAATGGCCAATAAAGGATCGATCACGCTCGGATCAATTCTTTCTCCGCACCGCCTCTTTGGTCGGCACGCAGCACAAGCTGAGGTCCGCAGTGGGCTATAAGGCCAGAGACACAGGATGATCATCAACCCCGACACCCAGAGAATGGTCAGTACTTTGAACACTCTATTCTATCGCATTTCTGATTGTCGTATCGAACAGACAACGGAAATACCTCATGATAGTCCTCCGTCTTACGAGACAGCGACTGACGATGGGAACGATTGTGCGTTCATTATTTTATCTCTATTCTACAACCTCTCAAGACTAGACGTTTTAGATACCTCGCATCAGCATCCCAAAGGTGCTCTTAACTCGGTCTCTGACGCTAAGCGACCGATATCAGAGACCAGTCCATTGAACTACCACCCTGGGCCATCTCACTCTGTTCAACCGGGATATCCTACCATGCTTCCACCAGTTCATCAATATGTTAATCCAGCAACTGGACAACAACTCACCTCACTTCTCCCTCCCAATGATCCAGAGATGATATGCCTCCAGCAAGGGACTCACGTCCTAGATACCAAGTATGGAGTTCTTGGTGCGTCTCGTAGAGGTATTGATAGCAAACCCTAGTGCTCATTATCATTACAGGCATATTGGCTGCAATATTCTGGTTCCCGCTAGGAATCGGCCTTTGCCTTTTGGATAGGCGTACAGAGTGCAAGAGATGCGGAGCAGTTTTGAACAATGGCCTGTGCATTTAGGGCGCTTCTGCGCTATATAGGCTTCTTGACGACTTTTATGATCATCGCTCTCACTTATTGTACCTCACATCCTATTGTTTGTCCTGCCAATGACTTTGTTGTATCTCATTAATTTTGTTCGTAAACCCTCTTCTACTTGTGTGCCATCGGCATCACCTAGAGGGTCGTTATAGGCTGCATAAGCGTGTCTGGATTTTTTCTCTTGATATGTACTTTCTGTACACGTACTGCCCTAACAAATTAGTGATTCAGCTGTGCTTTTATCTAATCGTGACTTGTCCAAGGGATGAAGCGCCTCACGTGTTACCAGCGCTTGTTTGTTTTTATGAAGTCCTTCAAGCAAGGATCTTTGACCAAAATTGATTATGTACTGAGCACGAACCATAGGTTCAGTTATGAAAGCGCAAGCCGTTGTAGAGTGGATATATCATGTAGGAGATGTATAGTATTTCCAAAAATAGACGCAGCAAGTGAGACGGAGAGAGCGGGAAAGTGTCCAGATGTATGTAAAGGAAAGCGAATGCAAATGTGGAGAGGAAACGTAGGCTAATAAAGAGATGACCAAAATGAGTATGTATGTGCATGCGAAAGAGATAGCGGTGATGTTGATGGTAGGGATACACATAAATAGAGCCTGCTTAGTCTAGTCAGAGACATGGACAAGATGCAGTCAAGAGATTCGGAAAGCGGGCGACAAGCCGTGCCCTCGTGCCCTGTTCGTCCTGCGAGAACGGGCAGTTGGTATTCTTTTGTTAAAGAGATGTTTAGATGTCGATGTTTATGGTTTAGCTGACACGTCGGCAGCGAGAAGTACACTCTTCGTCCAATCTTCCTGCTCAACATCCTCGTCAAGCAAGCCTAAATGGTTTGATGATGCGTTGCTCGACGTCGAGAATCCTCTGGACCGCGACAACGAGGCTGGCTGAAGATGGTCCACAGGAGGTTGACTTGTGTACTCCATTAGAAGTGATAACTGCGACTTGGATGGTCCCAATGCTAATGAAGGCGAAGGTGACGCAGCACGATGGTATCGATCGGCGATGGGGGTAGAGCCTGGACGAACAATCAGGGACGCAGGAGGAGGTTGTGGCTCAACAATAGGAAGACTGGGGAGTGGGCGAGAGCCAGCGGCGGCGGATGAATGTTGGGTGGTACCTTCATCAGTTTCTAGCGTCACCTGGGGCGTCTCGACTGGCTCAATGCCCAAACCGACGTTGAAGCGAAGAGAGGAGCCTTCAATGGGCATGTCGAGCTTTGGAGGGAATTTCGGGAGCGTTGCGGTGCTCATCTGGGGGGCAGTTACTGCAGATAGCGGTGTCGAGACCGACGAGTCGCTCGCTGACCGTGTCTGGAGGTAAGGGCTGGATATGCTTGCGCGAAGGGATTGAATAGGCGACTTGGGAGATGAGAGGGAGGACGAAGACTTCTTCTGGAATAAAAGCTGCAACGAAGGTTTCTTCATTCTCTTCGGTCGACTTGCCACGGATGAACTAGGGGAATCAGGGCTACCCGAAGGCGACGTTGATTTGAAGTTGAGGTTGGGGAGCGATAATATAGGGATCGAGCGGCGTTTTCCGAGTTTAGCGGGAAATGCAGGGGCGTTCTCCTTGATCGAGGGAAACTGAATTGGGGAATCGATGAGCACAGGGTTGCTGATGATTGGTCTTCGAGGCGTCGTCGGTGATAGTCCCATAGACACGCTTTCTTCGACAATGGGGCTCGTCTTTTTTTGAAGTCCCTTTGACCCTTGCTGACTGGAGTTTGGTAGGTCCAACGAGGAGTCGTGATGGGAGGAGGTAGCTGGTGTATCCAGAGACTCTAAAGAAGAGAAGGGAGGCGGGGAAACAGACTGTGAATGACCGTCCGAGTAAAGATGAGACGCATTGCCATAATCCTCAGAAGTGGAGATATATGACGATCCATCATTGAGAGAAGATGTAGCACCGGAGGCTTTGCGACTATGAGCTTCATGCTTGACAGCAAGCGGGATCGACAAGCCATCATCGCACACATCTTCTGTGGAGGCATTATACCCTACTGAGCTCTGCAAGTCCTCCGATTTGCGCCCCATACTCTCCTCATCTTCCTCAGTCCCATCATGAGTATCCTCGTCAGACTCCTTTGCTTCAGCTTCCTGTCGGATATCTAGGACAATGATATCATCATCCTCTTCAAACCTCTGCTCAGGAACCTCCCAAATACCCTGGGCTTCGCAAAGCATACGAAGTAAAGGTGGGCTCATATTCAAGCTAGGACAAAAGACAAGCAACAAGTTGCTCAATGGCATCTTTGTGTCGCGGCTATCGTGGGCCACCGCCCGGATAAGTTCAGTGACCGTTCGAATGAGATCCCTGTTCTCCTCTGGTAGTTGAGCTAGTAGCGCTTGGAAGGCGTTAATGAGCTGTTTCGATGGCGGGCGGAAACCAGTCATATTAGGCATCGCAAGCGTGGTGAGCGAAGGAGCTTTGCGCATAGACGGAAGAGCTCCGGTGTTGCGTGGACCTGAAGGGAGCCCAGGGCCACGAGAACCGCTGCGCGATAACTGAGGATTGGACTGCGCCTCTGCATCTTTGCTGGCATTTGTACTGCTTTCTTGGGCCATGGCAGCTTCGAAGTAGGGCGAGAGGGAGCTCGTCAGAATAGGCTCAGGAACTGCCAAGATGGTCGAGGTAAACAATCACGCCCTCGACAAGTGACAGACGACAACTCACGTTCACGGAGGAAAGCCTTGAAGACGGACGCCACGGCATGAGGGTCTAGATCGCCTGGTGAGCATTCGGCCATATCAAAGTCGGAGCCTTGAAACCGGGGGATGTCAGTAACCATAAGAATACTCTATTGTACGAAATTGTAAAAATCACTCACCACTGTCAAACTCTGCACGTAGCCTGGACACGTGTAGCGCCCGGCCGGGTATGCTGTAAGACAAAAAAAAAGTAAATATACACCCCGGGGACGAGTTATAAGCAAGGACGCACCGGAAAACGCCCTCTTCCTGAATACCCCAAATCAACAGATGCTGAGCACACCTAACCACCAGTGCAGGCAATTTCCTTTCCTCGAGTGCCTTCAGCTGCCCCCTCCTAACACTAGTCTTCCTTAGTCTCACGCTCTCTTGCTGTCTTCTCTCCCTGTGCGCCTCAGACTCTTCCTCACCACCAGACAATGACGTGGCAGATTCCCAATTACGCCATTTCCCTCCCCACCCCTTTGGCTTCCCAACACCAATTGCAGTCTCTCTCACGACAGTCCTCAAATCCCGGCCAAAGACGACACCACCCCCGCCTCCGCGCTTCAACGGGCCACGGAGACGCTTCCCACAGTTAGGACCCGAAGGAACATCCATTGCGTCTGAATCCGAGGCCGAAGCCGACGTGGAGTGGGAAGTCGTAGACGATACAGAAGGTACCCCAGGTGTATGTTTTGACCGGTTCTTCTTGTTAAGATACCCGCCACCCGTTCCACTCCCATGCGAAGACTGACCAGAGTTGGAGCTCGTGCTTGTCCTAGGTGCCGCAAGTCCGTCACTACCATGCGAATGGGCGTACTTCGACGATCCTTCGTGTGGCTGAGTACCATATGATGACGGGGGCGTGTTGGAGTTGGAGTATGTGTGTCCGGAGCTCGAGCTTGAGTAGCCCGAAGTCTGGCTGTGCCCATGGTGCGACCCAAGCCCAAGGGCACGCCCAAAGCCCATCTTCTCTACGGCGCGCTTCGCGAGTCCAAAACCACCACTCATACTGAGAGTTGGTTGACGTGGCTGCTGAGGATGCATTTGAGGTGGCAGGGCGGGAAGACTGCGGTCAAGACGTGACGCCGGTCTGGAAGGCGGCTGCTGCGGCTCAGGAGGTGGAGGGAAAGTGGTATAGGGATTGTGTAAACCAGCACGGGGGTGCTGTATGGGTATTGGGGAAGTCGCACGCGTGTGGGTGTTAGTGGGTCCAGCCGAAATTTGCAGGTGGGGCTGAGTGTGATCTTGGGTACTATACATAGCGAGGTGAGTCCGGATGTTGTTGCCTATCGAGTCACCATGGGATGAGGGTGCAATGTATCCCTGAGCATTTGTTGGCATTGAAGACGAGGTTCCTCGTGAATACGTCGAAGGCGTGCTGTGTGATGGTGGCGAGTTCGAGAACGTAAAATTGGCAGCGGAGGCACTGGATGGAGCGGCCGGAAGCTTAGGCATCACGGCGATCGCAGGATGATTGAGGGTCAGCGACATGGCCCGACGTTCTCTTGCCTTCGTTGATGGCGAGGGAGAAGAAGTGATTGAGCTTTGAGGAGCAGAATCGTGATTATCGTCTTCAGCCAAGCTTTCCGAATCATCCTCCTCTTCTGGCATGCCAAAATCAGCGTCAGTAATGAGAGCGCTTTGTCGTTTGACGGGAACAACGGTGTGGTTTGACTGCAAGGATTCTGCCATAGACACAGGACGAGAAGGTTGGCCCCCAGGGCGTATAGTGTGATGGCTCATGGTAGAGTCGCTTTTTCTCCAGAAATCTTTCATCTCGCTTTTATCCACAGAATGGCCTTTGTCCGCTTCAGGTCCTTGTTCAACTACGGGCGCATCATTTCCAGTGTCCGCTTTGTTTACTTCCTCCCGTTGTTTCCCTTTGGCTGAGGGCTTTGACGGTGACTTGACATCATCCACCAGGTGATCTTGCTCGAGGTTGACGCGTTGGTCTTCCATGCGAATGTAATTAACGGCGGAAGAAATGCCGGGGCTGATGGGTATGATGGACGTGCGGTTATCAGCCGACGGTTTTGATTGGGGCGGTCGCGACGCGAGCTCGGGATAAGGTGAAACGTGTTGCGGCTTCGGGGGAAGGGGAGGAGGGATTGGGGGGTGTTGTTGACGTTGTGGTGTCTTTACGGCCTTCTTGAGAACTTGCGTTGCAAGCTGAATAAAGAAAATTTATTTTTAAGACGTCAACGTGCCAGTATCAATGGTTCGTTCTCACCTGGGCAGGCGACGAAGAAATGGATGCTGTAGCTTCAATTCGCTGTGCATGGCTAGCAGGCAGCACATCGCCTTGAGACACAGAACGATCTATTGCCTTGGTTAGATCCTCTGACTTTTTACGTCGGCCAGCAAAGGCACGAGTAAATCGCAAACCACCAGTCACAGCGGCAGTGAAGCCGCGCGAGGTGGCCGAGGGAGATGGAGGGGGTCCAGAGGGCGACAACGAGGCCGTATTTGACTTTCCAAAGGACTGACCCATTACAGCTGAGAAGGGGGAGGAGGACTTGGAGGGGGTATTTGTGTTGATGACGAGCTTCGCCGAGCTGATATGGGGGGTCGAGGCGGGTGCGCGGCCTGCAGACGACGACGCTGGCCCTCCAGCAGCAGTGCTGGCCGCACAAGGCTCGGATCCGGAAGACATGATAGTTATTAGGGTATTCTACATGGGATATTAGCGAACACGACGAGACAACGAGGCAAATGTGATACGCAGCATGCCATTAGGCGTCTACAGCAAATGAAAAAACGAGCTCACCTTAGGGTATTATAGGACATAGAAATTTACAGACAAATAGCTGGACAAGACCAGGACTGTCGTGGTCCAGTCCACGTCCTGGTCCGACACGGTTGAGATTCAAATTCCCCTAATCTTTTCGCATCACAACCAAACAACTCCATCATCCCTTCCACTCGGACGATTCCACTCGGTCCCTTTGACAGATGGAGATTTTTCCTGATTTTGTCTATCTTGTATGACCATAGGTGTCTGCTGCTTCACATCCCGAGTCACCGGACCATATCCCATCCAATTGTCTTGCAAACTTTTCTCAGGCACTTCCTTCTTCCAACACAAACTCAGCCTTCATCTTCGTAGCGCGATCTGCACGAAATGAAGCCGTACTATGTATCACGCCATTCTGTCAATCTCCGATCCCTTGTGGGAGCCATTCACATCTCCAAGTGGCCCAAAACGACAATAGGGAGACGCCCAACTCAGCCATAGACAATTGCGGTTGACCAACTTACTCGTATAACCGCAGCTTCACATCTATAGATACCTCTCCTTGATCTAGCCTACAGCTACCATCAAATACACATGGCAATGACGCTTGTCAATGGTCCAATGGCAGTTAAACAGCCATGCAGAAATGATAGATCAGTCGCCCTGCAGAGCCACACACCCGCATGTTCTCTCTCCGCTTACGTCCATGCACACCATCGACAATGACCGGGACGGGTGTTTCATGACACAGCTACCTCCGAACCTCTACACGTTGTTCCCTGGCTACAATGGACACAGACCCAAGCTGTACTTATTCGATTCTATAGTCTTTCCTAATGGCTTACCTTGTGAAGTATAATAGTTACATAATGGAGGCCTCATGTGGTGGCACCCTCATTGACGCTCCAATGAAACACCACATTATAAAATTGCTCAGGTCTTTGCGATCGACAATAGAACTCCGACAGCCAAGGAGACACGCTTGTTCCATCCAAAGAAATTGCCAAGTGGATCCTAGCTTCTAGTATGGAATGTTTCTTCTCAGTCATGCAGCCCAGCGCTAAGTATACGCACGAGTACCCACGACAGATACGGCACTTGATCTCCAACGCCCTCCACTGAAGAGTCGTTCTTTACAGCGTGGTCAAATGACCACCTCGTAAAATTCACAACTGGCGCCTAAAACTATGTAAGTGGAATTCGATCAGAAGAGGCGCTTACCACGCTATTAGTATTAGGGTCATCCCTCAAGAAGGCAGAAAACTGGGGTTTTCATCAAATGGCCGCAATCTGGCCGCAATCTACTTGTATCCCCTCTGGCCATTGATCTTGACCATAAAAGCTCTAGTCGTACAAGTATTTTAAAAGGAATTGCGATGTATCCCAGTAAGTAGCACGTCTGTTCTATATACGATCCGTCCTTCAAGCAATCTTCAACACTGAATGCTTGATTTTTAATGAGATCCCGGGTCGGCATTTTGACGAATTGACGCGATCAGTTGCAGCCACTGGGAGCGCCACCGAAGGCATGGTCAGTTATGGAGTCTAGGCTCAAACCATAGTCCCACCGCTTAGAGGCTCAGAGATGAGTGATGTTTGAGCTACAATCTTCTCATTTGATCAGCGAAAGCTGGGCGTTATGTTTTTCACTTTGAAGTTGGCTGAAGGGGCTGTAAAG
>JABAJT010009768.1:9241-20930 GCA_018850275.1 Tephrocybe sp. 9174TJB
AACCTGAGCATCTTGGCTGTTAGATTTCAAAAGATGACGAAACCCCTGGGGATCGGCGAGAACTTCGCAGAGTGAAGTGGTGATTTCAGAACACCGCCGGCTTTCTTGATCGTGGAACGCGGACTCTGCCGTATCTATGTTGACGCTGAGAAGGTCCACCAACCTCTGTACTTGGCTCTCGAAGGCACCATATTTCGTGATGTGTCTTAGGATGATACCGTTGGCAATAAACGCTTTGTAGATGTCGTGCGACGCCTGATTTGCCATCTTGTGCAACCGCTCATCATCTCCACTGACCCATAGACCGATGTTGTACAGCTTGGATGCGGCAGCCAGTTGTTTGCAAATATAGGCCAACGCATCTGCGAATGGTTCGGATCTGTCGAGGAATACACGCTTAACGTTTTGCGAGTCCGGTAAGGAAACACTGCTGCCACTGCATATCATAATCTTCGCGTTGGGACATGTACCAAACTCCTCGATGACCCCGGATAGAATGGCTAAAGTCTCTGTAAGACGGTCTTTTTTGACCTTGTCAAGACCGTCGATGATAACAACAAAAGGTTTCATTGGTTCGATGTCGGATGCTTTCTTGATAGTCTCTACAAACAGCTTGGAAGCCTGGAGCGTGCTTAAGTGGCGGGAAAGCATTGGCTCGGCTTCCAACGCATCATATAGATATTGCTGAAGGATTTTTCGCCCGTGCGAGACCTCACTAAAGTACAGTGAAATTTGGCGAGCAATAGTCGGGAAGTACGAATCAGGATTGGTGGATGGGTCAATAAATAACGTTGCACCAAGGATGGAGCGCTCTGAACAGTAGCGGGCCATGGATCCCGCAACTGCAGACTTGCCACAACCGGGCTCCCCAGTAAGCCAAAGAAAGTTTTTTGAGGGCGTTACAGCCGGCTCGCTCGTACGCCAGAGAGACTTGTTCCGTGGGGGTGGGATGGCGTTGATCCAACGCTTAATGTCATAGAGGACATTCTTTCGGGTATCATCATAACAATGTATACGACTCGTTGAGGCAGTGGTGATGGTGTATCGATCCAGGTTCTTCTCGAGAAAAGCTAGGAGATCGGTTTTCCTCTGGCGACTATTCTTTTGAATGGAATCAGATTTGGCTGTCGTTGTGGATATATTGTAGACATAAAACGTACGGTGAAAGATGTGTGCTGGGCAATAATCTTATCACGGAGAGCGTCTATGCTGACCAGGGTCTGACGAATGGTGGCCTTTTGTAGAAATGATTTGATACTGCCAGTGCCAGATAAGACATACAGCGACTCGTCCTACGCATTCGAGGCTGAGTGATAGAGTGTGACATGTATGAATGACATGCTTACATTAACCAGGCGCCTTATTCGATTTGCCAGCTCACCTATCTCACGGTACTCGAATCGATACAAGGGACCATCGTTCTGGCGGAGTATACTATGAATTTCAACGTGAAAAATACTGAACAATGCTTGTACCTCTTTCTCCGCGACCCATCCGCAGATATGGACTATCATTTCCCTGTAGGTACCCTCAGGATCCAGATAGGTGGGATTGGGAGCAGGCGAACTGACCAGACTTTTGAAATAATCTTCCACGTCTCTCCCGTGAAGTCGCCGGAGCTTTTAGTATTTAGGGCTTTGATGAGGAAATCCCACCATAGTATGATATCATTGGCAAGATACCGTATAGGCCAACCAATCTCACCGTCTTCCTCCGAAATTGGTTCAAGCGACAAAAGCTGGGCCAGCAACTTCATATGTGCACGGGCAGGGAAAAGTCCACCGAAGGCCGGGACGTCTTCCACTGCGCCAACCCTCTGAATGGCTCTCAAGACATCACCGACGTGGTCAATATCAAAGTCGGGCCTCGCTCCGTCAAGGTATACGTGCGCAGGTGTATGCTTCTTAGCTTTTACTTGAGCTGCGTCTTTGTAGTTGGCAGTGATGTGACGAGCATCTGGGACCCGCCTGCCCCGAGAGTCGGTTGTCATACTATGATCGGCACCTCTGACGACAGGGAACACATTCAGACAGTAAGCACATGAAGTAGCAACAGCAGAGTATATTTCACCTGATAACCACTTCAACGAAAGTCTGGCCCGTTGTGTTCCATGTCGTGCCGGCTGCAACGACTGCAGCTTCGCACTGGGACTTCAAGGGTTCCCTGGGTGCGTCGCCTTTCCAAGTGATATTCCTAGGGTTCACGTTATTTATCAGCAATCGAGGGCAGCATGGCAGGCTTATCGCTCACATTTAGAAGATGTGGGTAGGATGTGAATGGGATGTGAATTGTACTGTCTGGCATGTCGTCAAACTCGATTTATATGTTTCTAGAGCCCTCCACCTCAAAAGCGATTTCATCCTGCAATTTCTCCATGGAAATATGGCAGGCACCTCCTTCATTCTGGATGTTCAGAACGGCGCTATGAAATCTCCTAAAATCTTGAACTTACCGGTCTAAGCGAGAAAGCCTCCGCGATTTGAACAACAAAAAACATTCGAGATGCACAGCACAATACCCGCTAAACTTGTTTGTGATTCCAGATGTCAGCTTGAAATGATGAAAAGGCGAGACAGCGGACATGTTATGGAGAGCCACCATGGTAAGATCCTTGTTTCCGAAGAAATATTCGGAGGTAAGACGACAAACATTGAGATGGAGGACACTATTATTCCCACAGTTCAAAAGTTCGCCCAAATCATCCCGAACTCTCGGTGAATAGAGGTCTGACATTCTCCATTTTCCATTCCAGATGCCAACGATATATCGTACCTTTGCAGATGGCACAGCCTAAGCCTTGATGCTCCTACATGCCACCCATCACATAGACGGGTACTGAAATTGCCTATCGCCTGGAAGAATCACGCATCACCCAACAACTTCTTCCAAAGTCGAACCATGTCATCTTCATCCCCTGCTCTAGAGCCTGTCTACGTATGGCTAGAGGACGTCGAAGATCTCGAGAAATATGGACCGGGGGGATATCATCCTGTTCATATTGACGATGAGTTCCACGGCAGATACCGCATTGTGCACAAACTTGGATATGGGGGCTACTCGACAGTATGGCTTGCAAGAGACCAACGTCAAAACAAATTCGTCGCGATGAAGTTTATCATCGCATCCGCATCTTCAGAAAGCCCGGAAACCAAGATCTTGCGTCATATAAACGCTTCGGAGAGCACACACCCCGGACGAAAATTTGTTGCAACTTTGCTGGATGATTTCGAAGTGGATGGTCCGAATGGTGTTCATCGTTGTCTCGTGACGGAAGTAGCTGGCCCCAGCGTCGGAAAAGTCAGATACGAGGCCCCTGGAAATAAACTTCCTATTGCCATTGGTAGAAAAGTCGCTTCACAGAGCGCCCAGGGGCTCGCCTTCTTACACTCCTGTGGTGTTGGTCATGGAGGTAAGGGTGCTTCTCTGTCATTGTCAGTGTCTCGATTTACTGATGATTCTCTACAGATCTCCATCCGAACAACGTTCTTTTCGATATCCCGGATTTCCATTCCTGGTCCACTGAAAAGGTTTACAAGTATTTCGGAAAACCTCTGAAAGAAACCGTGGAAAGAGCTGATGGGCAACCTGTGACATCTGCCGCTCCTGATTATGTGGTCGTGCCCCCAAACCCTCTCCGTTTAGCAAGGCTCATACTCAAAGCAAACGACTGCACGATAAAGATAACCGACTTTGGAGAATCATTTCTGGCCACCGACCCACCTGCACTATTGCAGACACCCATCTCCTACGCTGCTCCTGAAATTATCTTCCAGGATACCCTCACGCCCGAAGTTGACATTTGGTCCCTTGCATGTCTCATTTACGAGGCCCTCGGCAACCACCGTCTCCTAGAGTCTTTCTTTGTCGACCGTGACGAAATCATCATCGAGATTGTTCGTACATTGGGCAAGCTCCCTGATCGATGGTGGAGCCAATGGGAAAATCGCGATACCTTCTTTGAAGAGGACGCTACTTTCAAACCGGATTCGGGAGACCAGTCCGGTGAACCAAGGACTGTGGACCTGAAGGAACGATTGGGAGATATCCGACGGGACGACGAGAACGGACAAAGGGAGCTCAGCACCGATCTGGAAGCTCTTGAAGTAGTTCTTGGGAAAATGTTACGGTATGAGCCGGAGGAAAGGATCAGCATCGAGGAGGTTGTGTCACTTTTACCATTCTGAATTCCGCATTCGTCGAAGCCATACATTACTTATGAACGACAACCACCTTCGCATCCCACAGGAACATTCAGACCGCCACCTTCCCTCTATCGTCATCCCCCTCTCATTCAGTTATCATATTCATTGTTCGCCACATGTATGCTGGGATACAATGGAACATCTGTTCATGACTCGTCTCATTTCATCAAACACGACCCCTGGTCAGCCATCTCGAACTGAGAAGCATCCATCTTATGTCGTGGATTGATTCACTAGCCTGCGATCTGTCAGCCTCCCTTTTTCGTTATCGTAATACAAAAACTAGTGGCCACATGTCAGTGAGCCCCCGGTGTTTCCTGACTCGTTCTGTCATGGCTTCCCTCGCTCAAAAACTATCACACTCCCTTGTCAACACATTCTTTTACATTTGGACTGTTATTCAAGCTTTACTTTCACTTCGGTCGCCTGATCCATTTCCGTTCCGAGAAACATCGGCGGTGGTACCGTGTGTTGGGGAGATTGATCTAGAGAGGGGTTCAGCTGTCAGGAGGAGCCGCGCTCAAGGTAAATTCATCGGTTCGCGTTCAAACGAGTTCGTTACTAATCCATTCTGCGCTCAGGCGGTTATCCCATGCCTGCGCCTCCTCTTCGTTCCTCGGCATCCGCAACTTCACAAATCATAGAGCAGGCGACATTCTTGCATCGTTTGAACACCTTATGGCGACGATGCCCGAGTTTCATGCCTCTGTGGCTAAGACAAGACTTGCTAATCATGCTATGGCCACTCTGGAGCAGACGGATCTTGCATCAGCGCCAAACAGGGTCAGTGGCGTTGGACCAGCCCAGTGGAGCGACATCCTCTTCTTGGATAACTATTAGCACCTTATTTTTTTATGTATATTTTGTTCCAATTTATTTCATTTACCTCCGACGATCTTTGTCGGTTGAAGACTACCAATCAGCGACATTGTGTATTTTTGCTCAAGAGTTAAAGAAATGGTATCAAATTTAAGAAAGCATGACCACGACCCTGGTTACCCTACATCAACCTTCTTGCTGCTGGTTGAGCTCTCGGTGGTCCCCCAAACAAACTAGACATTATATCTCCCATTGGATTAGCTGGTTGAGCTTTGGGATGAGGAAGAGCAAAGTAGAGACTCGCTATCTCATTGAGAGCCTGCAAAGCGGTCAGTATCGGCAGACACAGTGACAACAAAACACGTACGTCTCGGACATCAGGCAAAGCAAGAACGCCACCACGACTTTGATATGTTCCACATAGCCTCACCCAGCCCTCTCTTACAACCTTATTCTTCTCTCCGTTAGCACGTTGGCACGTCAGCACTGCGATTTGTGAAAAGTTGACGACCTGATCCTTGGTGAGCACCACTTCGTCACTACCAACAGGTACATTAGGAGTGCTTGGATCCTTTGGGACCCCAGCCGTGAAGCGCGAGATAAATATGCGAGCCGCCAGTATATTGCCATTTTGCAAATACCTACAAGACGTGTCAATGGAAATCTATGATCGCACGGTTATAGATACGTACGGAATGATCCCACGTAAAGCAAAAGCCCCTGCTGTGCCGCCTTCTGCTGACCATACAGTGAACATATCAGCCAGTAGACGAGCACTATCTCTTGTCCCCGCCGCAAGGAAATATGGCTCCGCAACATCAAATGCACCCTCTATAGAACCTGGTAAACAAGCTGCTGATATTTGATGAAGAAGTTACACACCATTGTAGAACAGTTGTCCAATGTAGTGGTTGAGATCTTGATCTCCTGCAGGACAGTCACCATGCTTTACTGACCATCTAGTACACTTTCAAACGCTGTTCGGACACAAGTTCTACTGTTGATAGCTCACGCTAATGCCTTATCAATAAGGATCTTCCTCCATGTTCCCTCGGCGCTAGTCAATGAAATCAACTGTGTTAATCTCCCTGTCTGAAGGCGATCAGTGGTAATCCCTGACAATAGAATGATCCTACTGACCCCTGCTTTCCCCGGTGACTTTCTCGCCTTTTGTGTCGTATACTTCCAGCAAGAATCCAGCAAGGTCTACTCCACTTCCAGCCTGCCCTGCCTTGAGAAGCTCCCGCGCACTTTGGAACAAAACGTCGATTGCGGTGTCATATTGGCCAGATTTTATGTATCTTGACGCAAAAGTACGGGCTTTTTGGTGGGCCTCGTATGGCGCTGTAGCAATTTGGGGGAGAATGGCGGTGAGAGCCCGCGACGACGACGAAGCCATGTGTGCGTAGTACGAGGGGTCAATTGTTTGGCATTCCCTCCACAATCAAATCCGGCTTTGGCGGTCCGGCCAAATCTGATGTGTCTGTTTAGCTCAGGTCCTGGTTATAAAGTTTAGCTACATGATCGCTGGATTATTGACGAATCATCTCATACGATTGGGTATACCACGAAATATAAATACAAAGACGAGTCAATCATAAATAAGATATTATTAAAAGATATTCGAGACAGCGCCACAAAAGTTGACGTTTTGATTAGCAAGACGTCCTCGGCGCGAACGGGAACTTGAGAGTCGTTTCTGAGGAGTCATAAATCCCATAGCCAGGTTCCTGGTTGTCGGAGTAAATGTGTGCGAACCAACCTACACCGCCACCCGCCACAGCTTTCAGATCTGCACAGTGATTATCCAAAACGGTATAATAATCCTGGGCATGTCGGGGTTAACATTGGGACCAAGTTCCCGGAGCCGAGTGACACACCTTCTCATTCTGGACATTAGCCACAGCGCTTGGGCTATTGGGTTGTACGCCGGAAGAAGTTTTTGATGGCCAGCCATTCTGGCAATCTTATATCAGATAACATCGAGTGAGTGATTCTCAGAACATTCACCTCGCTAAACCAGATTTTCTTGGTTCCACCACCTTGTGAGATAAAATAGTCGAGATCCGCTTTTACGATCGGCCATGAGTTGTTTGCTAAGATGACCAATTAGTACGAAAATCTCCTGGATGTTGAGTTTGTTAAGACCAGGTGGTTTGCGAAAGGAGTCGAAAGGAGTCGATGAAAAAGCCTCCTGACATAGAACTAGAGTCGAGACATACAAATTAGAGAACTAACTCGTAAAGTCGCAAGTCCGTATAACGATACCGCGTGATCGAGTCCCTAACCAAGTGGGTGCAGCCAAAGGTGGATATGTTGCGAGCCGACTGTATCAATATCAATGTCGACGTTGGCATGATTGTGATAAATGCTGGTAGAAATTCTTGTCAGTTGATGAAAAGATCGAAGCATGCGAGCCGTTAATTCCACATGGCGCCCTGTGCCCTATTACGACCACTCGCCGTATCCTACGGGAAAAATTGGATATACCAGAGAAAAACACAAGAGTAGAGGAAGAATAACATAGGATATTGGGCTCTCCTATATGTCATATGTAGCTCTACAGCACTCGAGCCCTAAATGAGAGCACAAAGAGAAAGTAACCAGTTTCCCACCGAGTGGTGCGGAGGGGCTTTGAGGGGCTTGCAGCTGCTCGCAGCCAGTAATGCGACCATTCCGAATCAGGACCACCGTGTGATAGATACATCGACAGCAGCCTGCTTGTAAACAAAACGCAAGCTCAGAAAAAAAGTGACAGAAGCTCTTGAACAGTCGTGATGGTAGTAGAGATCAGAGAGTGACAACAGTGAACCAATTTCGGTACAAGCTCGGCACTGTGGGCTCGAGCTGAATCATAAGATCTGTCCATAGACACATTTCAATCGCGCCGAAATGATGTAGTTGGGAAGGAAGACGAGTCAGACTCACTTAGTAGTCACTAGGTCAAGTCTGTTAGCCATCACGTGAATATATTATGTGCCAGTGCACCAGCACAACACAAATTGAGGTATAAATGGTACAAAAGCAGACTAATTAATATACACCTAGGAGACCGAATGGACGAGCTTCCAGCGAGAACCAGTCTCAACAGGAAGTTCGGGGAGAAAATGGGAATTTGAGATTCTTCTCGGACTTGTCCAGCACTCCATATCCAGGCTCTTGATCATCAGAATAGATATGGGCAAACCAACCAACTCCACCCCCAGGAACTGCTTTAAAGTCGGCGCAGTGGCTGTCCAAAAGCTTATAGTAGTCCTGGGTGTTCAGCGTGAGTTAACCATGTTCACACTTTAATCGAGGAGATCTAGTAACTGACTCTTTCATTCTGGATATTTGCGACGGCATTGGGGCTATTTGGTTGCACTCCCGGTGAGGTCTTTGATGGCCAGCCGTTCTGTTAATATATTTCAGTGTGGTTATGAGGTATCAATGTTTGAATGAGATTACCTGACTGAACCAGATTTTCCTCCCATGAGCCTGAGATATGAAATATTTGAGGTCGGTTTGAATAATAGGCCACGCGTTGATCGCTTGTAATATAATAAAGTCAATAGACCACATCGGTAAAGAGTGTTACGGTGCATACCTTTACCAGCCCGCTGGGAAAAGAAAGGCAAAATGTGCGCGTCGATACAGTCGACAACCTTCAGAACTTTGGCACCTTCACCGCCCTTAAGCTGTAGAATTGTGAATTTCATATAGCAAGTCATGAAGTAGGAACCCACATCTTTGAACGAGTAAGCCAAATCACTGACAGTGACCGGGATCTTCAAGCTAGCAAGTTTTTTCTTGGCCGCGTTTACTTGGGAAACGAGAGCTGACGGCGAGAGGACTTGATCGAAAAGAGGCTCTGATCCAAACTGGACGGCGCGAGTGACGAATTTGGCTTTGGGGTTGGAGTGAAGGATGGAGAAGAGCTGGTCCCGCCTGGCCATCCACTTATTATCGCCATCGAACCCAAACTAGGGCAACATTGTTAGGAACCCGACGCAAGTCAAAAATCTCCATGAACGCACCCAGATGAGAGCTTGCACTCCGATGCCAGCATTCCATGCAGCATCTACGACGTCATTACTTTGTAGATCGGAAAAGGTAAGTAGGTAATTCCATAGATATCTTTGACTAGTACGCACTAAAATCCTTTCCGATCACAAGCCCCATAAAGGCGAACGTATCGCCCGGAGAACCTCTTCCGTACATCCAGAAAATCATTGCGTAGGTCTTTCAAGCTTTGGCCTAAAATCTGACTCAGTGAAGGAGTTCAAGCCGTAATTGTAGTACGTACACTTTGTTACCTCGTAGCTAAACCCAACAAAAGCGTACTCGGTGTGAGGATCACACCACCAGTTCTTCAACGAGGTCGGAACTTTCGAGGGCATCTTAAAGCCAAGGGCTGGGAAACAATTCTGTGCAGCCTGGGTATCGAGAGATCGCGAATCATGCAGTTCAGTGAGATTAAGCATAGGTGTCGCTGGATGAGCCAAAACGACGCTGTACAAAGCAAAGATAACAGCCGACAGGATATGCACGTAGACCAGCATGGCAGTACTTGTGGGGGGATCTTTTGTAAAAAGCAGACGACAGCAAGGATGCTCTTATAGAGCGCTGCCACTTGTGTGATTATGATTTGCCGATTTTAGCAGCCATTGTACGGAATAAGAACCAATTTGCCACCCACAATTAGAAAGCCCGCGGATGCAATATGAGGTGTCATGAAGCAATTCAGCGTATGAAGGTGAACGTGGAATGCCGCGGTAGTCATGCCCACTCATGAGGAACCGAATAATCGGATGGAGCACAAACCCATTGATTCCATGGAGAGAGGCATTCAAGGATAGATGCTCATGAGGTTAAGCACCGGATACACGCAGAGATACGCCCCAGAAGAAAGCCTGAGCAGCAAGAGAGGAGGAGAGGGCCGTGACCTGGATGTGGCACCAGAATTGATGCCTCGTGAGGTCGCAATCAAATGAATTCGCACTTACTCAGTTCTTGGCCCACTCGAGTTCCATCGTATGAATGATGCTTCTGGTGGAGAATATCACAGCAAGTGAATGCTCAGAAGTTCTGTAGCAGAAAAAGCCGCTTTTGGACGACATGATGCATTCCGTGATTGGCAAGCCAAATACCAAGCCAGCATCAGCACTTCTCAGAGTCAGTATCACCACGCGTCGAAGGAAATAACGCTATTATAGAATATGGAGTAGGGACTGACATACTGGTACAATCCAGGAACACATGTGTAGTAAATACATCGAACATCGGTTCTTACATGTCAACCGAGGCGCTAGAAATACACAGAAGGGGATTCTATGAGACAGAAGACTCTCGAAGCCGGAAGGAAAGCGCAGAAGAAGTTGCATCGAGAGGTCAAGCCTTCTTTGATGTGGCCTCTTCGATCACCTGGACAGCACGAAGATCGGTAGCGTCTTGACCAGGGTTAAGCTTCCAGTATTCGATGCTAGAAGAGAGGAGTTGATTATACTGGAGAACAGGGATTCGGCGAACTCACTACTTCACAGTGGCGTAAAATGCAGCCCCTAAGAGGGAGCCAAGGAGGGGTCCGACCCAGTACTACGCAGAAATCAGGAAGAGTGATGTAAATGTTAATGCCAGTAAACCCACCACCCAGTGATCAGGATCGAAGCCATCTACTACTGCTGGGCCAAACGATCGAGCACAGTTCATTGAAGCACCGGTATAGTAAACTGCAAAACTGTAGATAAAACTTAGCGAAGCTTTTAAAGATAGAAGTCTATACCACGTACAGATGGCCGGCGAAGAGGGTAAGACCGATCCCAACCTATCACCAAACATTAGTGAGGGGAACTGTTGCTGTAAATAGAGCACGAACAGGGGCGAACGCCGTGGCCTGGTGTTTCTCAGCAGCGAGCATGAGAACCGACAGAACGAGAGCACACGTAATGAACATTTCGATGAAGACTCCTTGGGTGACGCTCGTTCCCTGCTGTAAAACCGTTCTGGATCGACGCATCAGCTTCCTCATCCGAGGAGAATCGGGAAAGGACGAACCCCACTGAAAGAGGCTCAGACGTAAGAGCCCGTATGAGAGAGGATGCAGTTATTGCCCCAACGAATTGAGCGATAGAGAAAAGAAAGAATCGAACCGGCGACATAGCTCCCACCAGAAAAAGAGCCAACGACACGTTGGGGTTGAAGAGGCCACCAGTAACACGGAAAAACAGCCATGCAGAGACCAGGAGACTGAGACCCATGCTTGTCGATATGTATAGAACCTGTTCAACGCCCGAGGCCTCGCTGCTGCTGATCAGCTTTTCGCCTGTCGAAGCCTGTATCCCGCCTAGACCAAAAAGAAGAAAAAACGTTGTGCCAATAAACTCCAGTGTCGCTGCAAGTAGATCGGCCTTTAGGTGGTCGAAACTGTGATTGTGCTGGAACATCATGGCCGTAGTGGTTGGAGTTGTAAACTCGCTGTCACTCAGTTGAATGTCAGAACGATCACATGATCCTTTGTGAAGTGACCAGCGCCGGGCGCACCAAAAAGACAAGAAAAAAAGACAGAAGATAAAAGAAGATAAAATAGGACTGAAATTGATTATTCGGGTCTAATTTTCCACAGAAACCACTTGTTTTAGTATATTTGGGCACATTGCATAATCGATTTCTTCCGAGGGTACCGGCCCCCC
>JABAJT010009768.1:21007-33486 GCA_018850275.1 Tephrocybe sp. 9174TJB
TCGACGCATTACTACTTGCTGTGTTCACTTGTCCTGTCGCTTACCACCTCTTCTCAAGAGTTTATCATACTGGAAGAGTGGAAAATCAATTCTAGAGTTACATGGAGCCCACCTCTACCTCCACGGGGATGTTTTTGCATTTTAGTCCCAGCAAGCTTCCCCCTCCTCCGGTAATTCTCGGGGGACCAGCACCCCAAAATCAGGTTCTATCTACGCCACTGCCAGGATCGGCGTTATATGGCATAAAACGTAAACGAGACGGCGACAAAGGTCCACCGCCGTCTAAAACCTTCAGCTTCGAAGAGGCGATAGAGAGGGCTGCACAGAATGAGTTACATTACGCAGCGAAGCAGGTGCGGCTGATCCCTCTTATCCCCAACACATGGATTGACCCCAATTATCAGGACGGTAATGGGGCTGTCACTAAAGACGTATGTTCCTAGCTACTCAGAGAAATCGAAGCTGCTGACGATCTCGCGTTAGCGGCTAAAAACTTTCGAAAATCGTGACGAACTTATGACGGCGCTTGGTCAGTGTTTCAAGGAAAGCCAAACTGTTGACTTTGCTGGTTGCTATCGTGCATATGACTCCAATATATCGCACAAGCAGCGTATCCAGCTAATAACCCATGAAATCTGGAAAACCACTGGGTATCGATTCACGTACGTATCAGGCGGTGTTCTCAAATGAGGCCTCCATTTACCGTGTATGTTGTCAGAATTAAGGATCATCCCCGTGCCAAGGACGGCCATAAGACGAGGCTGTGGTGCTCTCAGGACGAAGCGCATAAAAACAAGCCCTCAAAGGCCTCGCATGCACCCCGAATTACAAGTGACGGGCTTGTTTTGGCAAAAGCTCGCTATCCATGCCGAAGTGGCCTCTTGATTTCCTCTCGCAATGATAGCGAACCAAATGTTTCGCACGTGGTTATTCGAATGCATCACCATCTAGCACACGAACCGTACTATGATCACACACTCCCTCCAGAGATGACTCAATTGATCTGGGAAAACATTCCAAAGACGGCTAGTATGGCGCAAAGTTCAAGATCCTCACTGGCGCCGGCTACAATCCATCCATCCCCTGCTTCTACTCTCACTCCCATCGCTCCTCCGGGGGTTTTCATGGAAGGGGGGAATTTCGACAGCGAACCTCCACCAGGAGCTTCTGGCCCCAATAATTCCCTTCTGAGGGTCGCTGAATCTAGTCAAGGAGTCATGAAGAATCCATCCCATCAACATCAACCCCAAGACAAACCTATACCACATCGAAACGAGACATATCAGACACGAATGCGCAAACACATCGCCGATATCCGGGACTTCTGTGATGGACTAGAATATCAGCTACAGTTCGATGATGTCAGGCTATTGGAAGTGCTGGAGAGCGAGGGTTCGCAATTCCTCAAGTTTGTACATCATTGCCTCGAGATGGAAGGCCGTTTGCGTAACCCTACTTCAAACACCCCAATTCCATAGGTGAGGTCGCCGATAACACGCTGTGTGGGTATTTGATGGAGATGAACAGCAAATTGCCAGAAGCCCGTATAGCTTCTCCAGATTGCTCGCCGCATGTGTCTTGCGCGCATCTTATGACATACATGATACATAGATGAAATCCGAGGGAAACTATGGCACGCGGATTGGACTACATATCGCGCAGATGTAATGTACAGACTGTTATTACAGTACTAGGAGCTTAATTAGTCGAGTAGTGTACACGGACGTTAAAAACTGCGCACCAAGTAATGGTTCTATTAGATATCTTCTTCCTTGATAGTTCCTTGCGGCATTACAGGCCGCTATCGCTCCTACGAATGGTGGGTGCTGGTGCGGGTGTTGGTGATTGTGGGACGCTTACATCGCCATTAATGATGTCTTGTATTGAGGCCTCGAGGGCGTCTACGCGTGTTGACATTTGTGACACTAAAAGCTTTCATGTTAAAGATGAAAGAGTAACAAAAGCCGAGATACGAACTTCGGTCTAGAATCTGTGACGACATGTCGTCAAACTTCGCGTCCAATTGCTCGAGTAAGCTTTCTATCTGTACAATGGATAAGGAAATGAAGCATATCGAGCCTGTTGTCTCCCGGAGCTCACAAACGCGGTCAACTCATGTGGGCTTGATATGTCGGCGGGTGCTAGTGCAGATGGCTTCACGGTGCTGGGCTGCTTGTATGATGGCGTCGGGGTCTTGTCCTTGTCTGCATCAGATTTTGACGGCGTCGCGACATTCAAGGGCAAAGCAGATGATGGCATGGTTAGGCTGCTGCAATGAACGCATGAAAAGGAGAGTTTGTAGTACTCAGTGTGCCATCAGCTTTCACAACTAATAACAGCAAATTTAGTGGCTTTGAATTAATTTGGGTGCCGCGGCTTCGTCAAAGCCAGTACTGGGACTACGGGAGGTAAAGCGAAGTATACTTTGCGCGCTTAAAGCTAAAAAGATATAAATCGATCGAAAGTATAATAAATAATACTGAAGTGATGCGCGTTACATGGGCCACCCAGAACATATATGATACGAGGCGGTGACCACAGCCCGGTGCTACCAGTGATATATGCGATCAACATAACATACCAGTAGAGGTACACATCGGAACAAGGCCGCCAGTTAAAAGCGGTCCGATAGTGACTACTAGATGCCATGTGCCCTGATGATAACTAAATTTCACAACCCGGGCGCAATCCATAGACAAGATATACATCATACATGGTGACACACATATTCTTGTAGTATGGCTATGAAGATAGCCAATGTCCAGCTGATGACTTCATAAGACGCATGGCATGAAAAGGCGTATATTGTTAGCCAGATCTTGGAGATACCCGCGGTCGCGTGAGGATCAACTCTACCCAATCGACAGAGACAGTCTCGATATGGCGATTTCGTCTGGCACGGTAATATCGGAGGCAATGTCAGAAGGTCATTATGTTTTGAAAGGACTCTTCTCTTGAGGCCTATCCAATATGGACAAGATACGCCGGTTCTCCCGCTATGAGGGGTAGGTTGATATGCATTGAGCTGGACCTAAGCTGCCGGTCTGCTTTATGAATAAACGATGATGTAACTGCTGGAAAACACGACGCAAAAATGAGGCTTTCTGGAGACAGAAAGGGAAAGTTACTATCAGCATGATATAGGCTTGTCCAGGATTAGTGAAAGATAAGACGCTCACCGCTGTTCTACATGAGGTTTAAAAGCCTCAGTGCGCTTGAGATAAATACAGACCGGTCCGATACCGCTCTCTTCAAATTCGTGTAGAGCGGACACGATTACATCCGGATCGATAACGCTTCTGAATCAACATCGTATGAAGGCCCGGGTCCCAGCATTGAATTTCTCCATGGGAAAATGATACGCATGGGACCATCGATGCTGAGCAACAAGAAAAGAGAAAAAATAACTAGGAGAGGAACAGCAGTCGTTCTGGTCATGAGATGATGAAGCTAAATGAGCATGGTACGGCTGTAACGCTGCGTCTATCCGTAGAATGAGCCAAAGTGTCGAAGAGTCAAGAACGGCGAATGCCAGGTAAAAACATGAGATCTGTGACACAAGCACAAGGCTACGAAGACCTCAAGACCGTGCAAACAATCTCCATCTCGAGAGAGCCACTGTACGTCCGTTTGACAGAACCATATGCATGCTAGGTTGGTTGGGATCCAAAAATATGGAATCAAGTGTGGAAATTCTCATTCTGGAGGCTCGGGTGATTGAGTCGATTTGTTCACGGGTTGTGGTGACTGGTCGCAGCACTGAGCAAAGATGTTGAAGAGGGATCGGAACGGTAATTTTCTCATTTAAGCTCCGCGTTATCCCGATTCCCGCCTTCAACCGCTACTTGTACTATTATGAGATCCACTCGACATGTATCCTGGACAAATGACCTTGATAACTAGAACGACATTTCCCAGAAGGGGAATGAGCCTTCATAATCAAAGTCCAAAGGCCTGCGTTGGTAGCTATGTGCTCCGAGCGAGTCTTCTAATCGAACATCTCAAGCTAACCTCATACGCAGCTTCCATGCCCCCAGTAGCGTCTTGGAAAGCCACGGCACGCATATGTGCCTGATATTATTCCAACGATCCACGTTTGTCCCATAGATTCCGACATGGCGTCTCCGTCGATCGTCACTCGCGAGTGGCGCACATGATCCTATCGAAAAGCTTCTCCTTGTAATCAACTTCGATCGATAACCACAGAAGACTTGGTCATGCGTTGTTCACCCTTGCGGGATTGTCTGGTGTTCTTTTCTTCGCATTCCGAATTTCTAAATTGGCTTCATCGACGCCGGGATAAGGCACCCGCAGCCCTGTCAAATAAGGTCCAGCTAAGTAAATCATGTTTTACTTTTGAGTTCCCGGGCTCAAAATTTAATCGATTGTGTGGTAAATCTTTGCGCCATATCATCGGGCTTCTCGCTATAATTGTCCACCTCATTGTTAACTTTATACTTTCTAACCATTCCTGCCAGTTTCACGCCAACCTAGACGCGCCCCTGTGAAAACCCAGATTTTGGTGTTAAAGACGTTGAGTCAGCTTGGTTCACAATTCGATTTTTGTGATTAACATTGTAATTCGTAACGTTGTCATCGAACTTATGCAGACACAACATCAACTGTATGCGAACCTTTGACATTCTTAAGATCCTACTCAATGCTTACCTAGACTCACACTTCAACAATTATATTCCAAAACGTTTTCGATTAGGCTTCGACACCAACAGCCGTTTGGTTGGTTCGCGTATACTGTGCGGGTGCCCCAATCTAATGGTGAATTAAGGTGGCTTCCATGATTTGGACAAATATTTGCTTATCGAAAAGGACGATGCGTCAATAATCTAGAAAAAGAAGGCAAACAAAATGTCGGATAGCGCCTTAGTCACGCAGAACTTAGAAGGCGACCCATTGCGACGACCAAATTGATATCGCCATTCTTAGGGTGTTGATAATAGTCACCCAAGTTTCATGTGAGATGGCCTCATTTGCTCGATGATAATCGATAATCTTTAACCAGAGCCGACTGAAGCGAGTGGTAGAGGTTGCAGGAAGTTTGTCTCGGCAAAGCCCTGACGTGCGATTGAATTCAACTTCAATCACAGAATCAATCAACCTTGCTTCAGCCAACTGAAAAGCACTATTCTGTGCTGGAGAAATGCGATCATGAATAACATTACAAGGCATGGCTCTTTATCTCACAGTGACTGGCACATTCGATTCACTGATTGAACCTCGTACCTGCTCCTATTAATTGCTCTATACGGAATGGATCCTTACTTTATTTTTCTTGGCTTCCCGATCCCAGATAACACGCACTGCAGGCTACACACATTGACGGTAGTTAAGACAACGACTAGGAACTCTTCAGTATGCGCAAACAAATATGTGCTCCGAATAACTTTACAAATTACCCCAACACTCCTCGCCCATCCTCGTTACTGCCACTCCTAAGCAACCACCCGACCAGCCTGGTACTATTCAATTAGTACATTGGAATGATAACTCTCCATGGAGGCTTATCAAAAGTTCATTTACTGTACGTCCATGTTACTTTCATTCGTCGTAAAATGATTACCTATTGAGCCGGGATATATTGGGGCAAGTCCACGTAGCGCGAAACCGCCGAGCGCAAACTCGTTGCAAGCTTTAGAAATGAATTGTGTGAGGAATATCAAATACTTCCAGCCTGGTTTGCTGCGAGGAATGTTCGTCAACCTTAGTTTGGCTGGATCTCGATTATGTATACTGATTAGGACATGGCCGTCCCCACACTGCCTTGAACGTGGCGTCCATGATCACATCGAACAAGAGCGATCATTCCGAAATATATCTCGCCAGATGACCGTGACCATTTACCAAACCAGTGTTATGCCCACGTGCACCGAACTCCCCCACGAAAGATCGCCTAGTATGAACCCGGAGTTGCAACCGTGGAGTTCAAGGCTGAGTCGGAGTTGAGTTCAGGCTCACTTATCTACATGCAAGGGGTACAAGAGGGCTTCAAAACACGAGAATGCCTTCTCTACTCCTCCCTTATATTAGTGCCTATGCAATTATATATGTCCTATTTGCTAGAATCCACCTCACTTGATATTACATGATCTAGCCATTCATTACATTTTGGCAACGGTCCGTGTAGTCTTGGCTTTCGGAGGAGATTTGGGAAACATTGTTACCAGATCAGGAGCGGCAACTCGGATTGCGCTAGGTCCACGGTCAGCGGCCGGATACTTCCAGAGTTCATAGACTCATACATAGAAAAACTCGGTACAAGGCTCAAATGGGCCATCTCTTTCTTTGGAAGTCGAATTCCGGGAAGCAGGAGAGTTCGTCAGATTTGCGTGTGTTTGACGGGCTACCACTGACATGTTGGGCTGATGGTAAGCTCCCATCTAGCCTCGAAGAGAAACGGGCATATCGACTCGGATCTTAGCTCCTAATTGCAGAACAAATTTTCGCATGCACGAAAACGACTCGTCTGATTGGTATTCGGGACGAGGAGCCGCGCCATTCGCCAGGGGAAGACAGCTGACAAGTGGCGTAAGTAGTAGGAAGCCATGGAACGGCCTTCGGGTAACGTTACCTCACTGTGAAAACGTGGATTACTCGTAAAGGGACGTGAGGTTGACTGGATACTGATGGTAAATGGAACGCCTCGCATGGATCGATTTAGGGCCAGATTCATCGGATTATGCAACAATTGCCATTGCGCCCAATCATAAAGGAAGGTATCTCTTAGGCTTGCTCGTAACCTCCCGACTCCTGCCTAACAGCCTCAAGATTAGCTACCGGACGATGTCTAGCAATCCCGACGTTCCACCATTCACTGGATACGTTGAGACCACGATCCACGCATTACGACTCATTCATGCAGCTCGTCAGGGAGTGATACCACGTATAACTCGTCGCCTGAATGACTCCGAACGCAGGTCAATGATCAAGGCGGGGGCCGTTTTTGTATTTAGCGTTGAAGAAAGTGGGATCAAGCGTTGGACGGGTAAGCTAATTTAGTATGTTGGCAAACCACCGACTGACGCGGGGCCATCAGACGGTTTGCTGTGGTCTCCGTCTCGTATTGTAGGGAACTTTTTGGTGAGCACAAACTTTGTTTGAGGAGCATATGACTTATTCGTATCTATGTACAGGTTTACCGTGAGATCAACGAACGCACAAGCAGCCGGGGAAGCAACAAGAAAACGTACCCACTCGACATCCCATCACGTGGTAATATCTCAGGTCGACGAGGCTCGCCAGATAACAGTAGCCTTGTTGCATTCGGGGCGCCCAGCCGTTTCACACAGGCCCATGGCTCAAGTGACCCTGGGGCTTTCAAAATAAATGGGCTGATCAAGAAGGTATCGCGAGATTGCCCTAGCTTGTGCATGTATTCATTCAACGCTGCCATCTATTAGACTATCACAGTCTCGATTGAAGGCTCTGACCTTCACCTCATTTCTTATTACACATCGGAAGACTTGCGTTCTGGACGGCTCAAAGTCAGTGGACCATAGCTTGTACCCATCCTGCGGCGTACTTATTTTTTCCTTTGGAATTTGAAGCGGCCAACAAGTCGACCAGACATCATGGCGTTACCAATGCCACCCCATATATTTCGTTTGACAAACTTCAGGGTTCCCCCGAAAGTAGAAATTGGGCCGGATGGCAAGCCACGACTTGTGTAAGTCTTTTATCGTTCTAAAGATTCAGCCTTTCGCTGATCGGATATCGTAGGTGCGAAGGAGAAGATCTTGAACCTTCCCCACTGGAGTGCAAGGTTGAAGAACAGACATACCACCTCTCTGCGACGTCCCACTGGACATCCGACTCCGATGAGGCCGAACTTTCTCCCCGCGTTGAAGGGTCGTTCAGCCCGGGGAGTCCACTGTTCGCCCCACCCAACGGGAATCACTCGCCGGTCACGTACTCGCGCGAAGGCACTGCTGACAGGTGGCCCGTATCTCTCGAAAATCTTCGTATCAATCCGGTCGATCGCCAGTTCGAGGATTCGTGGTCCCCGTCTCCATCGCCAACGACGAATCCTCACAATCCTGCACGCCGCAAGGACATAGGTAATAACGTGCAACAGCATCCTGGTTCGTGGCCTACAGGAGGGCAATTGCAACCGGCGCGATGGAGATCAGACTCATACAATAGTACCAGTGCGCCACCTGCTGGTATCCAGCACACAGATCGTTCGCGCATACGGTCCAACACCATGCTTGATAATCCTGGTACAGCACTACATCGTCGGGAGAGTAATTCGAGTTCAGGCCATCATTTCGGTCGTGACAGCCATACCCACCGGTCATCGTGGAACCCACGGGATGGAACAATCAGCCCTGGTGAAAAGTATTCGCGCCCGCAGGCTTTCACGAACACACCCTCGTCTCTGCCATTCGGATCAAGTGGGTACAATAGAATGTCGCACACCTTTGGCGGCGGTTGGTCTTCCAACGACAGGCCTGTAGAAAGCACCCTCCATTCGATCACGAGCCTGCAGCCCGTCTCCTCTTACGAGAATTCATATCTATCCTCGAGCCCAGAAGGATTCTCTACAATTGATGAGTACGGAGACGCCTAGTTCAACTCACGAAAATATGCTCCGTGTATTTCATGCTATTGATCTTCCATTTGACGACCTTTGATACGACACCATGCATACCTTTTTTCCTTGTATACGTATGAGCTCTGGAAATCCTTAGATACGATAATGTAATAGAGCCAACTGCCTTGAATTACAGTACGCCTAGCATACTAAAAGCAACGTGAGGTTAGAAGTCAGCAGCTCGTGCAATGACACCACCTACCTTCCCGTGAATTTCGGCGTTGTACATCCGCCGGGAGGTAGGTTGACACCAGCGTCTATTTTTAAGACGCGGTGGCCGAGGATGTGATGATCCTTACTAGGTCAAAAATACCCCGAGGGATTCGGCAAGAAATGGAAGCACTAAATGACGCTTCTCAACGAGAGAACCCCGCACACGATAACTGAACTCACTCCTACAACTTGAAGATTTTTCACGAATAGTTCGGAATGAAACAAGGAAAATTTGTTCCACATTGGCAGCTCCATTCCCCGAGGTACCGAATATTGGGCAGACCTTGCAAGTAGATTGACAAGAATGGACGCTCTAGATCAGTGGCGCCAAAGAGATGTTCTGGTAAAGAAATCCTTGTTGCCTGCCTTGTTAATTGACAAGATTACGGACCTTTTTGAGAAGAATTCGGCGGCTAGTGCCCTGGCCTTTCGACTCTGGTTCGAGGCTTTATGTGCCTGTACAGGTAGAACCCCATCAATGTATGAGATTGAAAAAAACGGTAGCTGCTCACATGGCGTGTATAACAAAATTCGATGGTCCAATAACATATGTATTCCACATGCCCCAAGAAACAACAGCGATTTGATGGCGGGTGCTTTCAATATGAATCGTCTACGATTCACTAGCACTGGTGGAATTTTCTTCGTGGGAAGAGACTGGAAAATAGTTTCCAATAGCCAGCCAATGCTCATAGAGTAAAGACACCGCCGAAAATTTTAATACGATGACAAGCGATGCGATCGTTGCAGGAAATTCGTTTGGAACCAGCGGTGACTTTGGGGTAACAATTAGCTCAGGACCGCACGTCTCGCCCTCCCTGTAGAGCGAAGCGGGAGGTGGGCTATCAGTACGAAGCCCACAAGAAGCTTTGGGCTTTGACCACGCCTCCTTAACCTTCTCTCAAGGCGTGTAACGGGAGAATAAGCTTGTAACCTCAAGAAAGCAATGAAGCTACTGCACTAAAGATTAAATCTGTAGCCTCTCTTCCCTTGAGGAAGAATCAAGTTGCTGGACTGCTGGACAAGATGGCCGAAAGCGATATCGGCGAAGTCGTCAGAGACTCAAGTATCAAGGATAAAAATGGCCAGAGAAATGTTCAGTTTGGTGGCGACCCATTGAAATATTTTCTGGCAGCCTATTGGTTATATGAACTTTGAAGGCGAATTAGGGTGAAACAGCGCACGCCATGGCCTGGCCAGATCCAAAATAACGAGCCTTGGTTCAGGTTTTGAGTATGCTAAAAAGCACAAGCACAAATCCGAACTCCACAGTAGAGCTGCGAAGCATGAAGATATGCTTAAAGGAATTTCTCATTGGTTGAAAATATGAAAGTCGTAGAAATCGAGAAAAGCGGAAAGAAAGAAAAACATAATTCAGAAAAAAAATAAAAAATGCTGACATATCATATCACGTGATGGTGCACGCGCTTGGTGGACGCGTGGAGACTTGAGTTTCACGACCATATCGTACTTGCACAGTGACTGCTACAGCGTAACTTCAAACTTATCAACAGTATTTTTAAATGGCTCTCTCAGTACATCTAGCAGCTCAAAATAGTATGTTACTTCCCCAGGTCTCTCTTGGAATACGTTTATTCATTATAAATTCCTGTTAGAACAACTCTCTCTCATCCGCACTCTGATAGCGGAAGATCCAAAGGCGGTAAATTCAGTCGACCAGGTGCTTCCGTATTTTTACTGTGATTGAATTATTCATTGATGATGCATGTGACCGTAGGATGAAAGGACTGCACTTCATTGGGCTGCGTCTTCTGGAGCAGTGGACATTACTAGGTTCCTCATCGATCAGAATGCTGAAGTGGACAAGCCCGACAATAGCGGATGGACACCCCTACACATTGCAGGTTTATTCATATTTATTTTACCGCTCATTATCATCTCTCAGGCCGTATTCTATTACAGTAAGTGCTGGCCAGGACGACGTCGTGCAAGAATTGATAGGTGCTGGTGCCGACGTAAACAGGTGTGTCACGTCACTTCCAAAGTCTAATATGCTCTAAAAGTGAGGCAACAGGAAGAACGACAAAGGAATCACACCACTGTAAGCAGGTATTCTTTTGTCTTGAATAGTCCATATCGAACAATCGGACTTCTTGAACCTCAAGGCACTATGCTGCATCCAAGTCACGTATCGATGTATGCCGTTAGCGTGTCAACTCCACGATTGAGCGCTGACCATTATACTTCAGATTGGCAGGCTCCTAATTTCTAGGGGCGCAGATGTGCGTCTCCTTGACGCAGGCTTACAACCGAGGAGTTCTAAACCTCTTTGTTAGATCAACGCGAAGGACAAAGCTAACCAAGTGCCTCTGTATGAACCCACCTTCTTTTCGCTTCTACACTCCTAATATCTGGCAATCCAAGTCATCGAGCTGCAACCACTGGTTCGGTTGGTTTCATTCGACTGTTGTTGGAGGGTCAAGGGACCACAAAGACTCGATTAAACACAGCTGATCGCATCGGTAAATATATCTCCTGTACCTATACCCATTTATGGCTTACCTTCTCTTCAGGAAACACGCCTCTCCATCTCGCGATGGACTCGGCTCACGCCGAGGCTGCAGTGGTCCTTATTAATGCTGGTGCCGACCGTACCCGCGTGAGTTTTCTCCAACTGAGTACCACATGCGCACCTTGTTGACATACCTTCACATAAGCTCAACCAGGATGGGGAAGCCCCGGAGGACGTCCCAGGAGTTGGTGGCACAGAACAGAAGCGAGCAAAGCAACATGTGATTGACAATTGTGGTAAACCATAACGTAGACATACCAGTACCCAGTACAATGGGTCAGTGCCCTACTGCGATACTTACAGCTGGCCTGCTTTCGATGGGGTCCTGTGAGAGATTGATGACGTTCCATTGCAACCTCCCTCCTTAAGGTCAGTTGCATATTAGATAACTATTGACGAAATTTCATATGTAACTTTGTCATAATTTCGACATTCCAACGCCACGTAAATTAGCATAGTAATTGTTTCCATGAAAATTTCAAGGAAGTGGTAATGGGTTCAACAAGAGTTCTGAAACGATAACAGCGCCATTGCCCGGTTTGATCAGATCAGAATTACATAATTATTTGATTTCTTGTCAGCCTTGGCGAAACCCTTCTTAATTTTTCCTCGTTTTCTTGCGAAATTTTGTTTTCTACATAGCGTTCCTAAATTTCCTCAGCAATGGTTAAAAAACAGACGAGCTTACTCTTGTTACAAGATGTATCGCCCACTGAACCATCCCCGAAATCCCAGATCATCCCTGAGTTTGGTTAAAACGTGTTTGGAAACCATCAGGTCTCCATCACTCGGCAATTGAGGTGTTTAAATACATGCGGGCCAAGGTGGAGGTCCTGTAAGCTAGCCTTCACCACCCTCACTCACCTCACAAGCTCGGTCTTGTGTGTTTCCGTGTCCTCCTTCATATCCACATTCTCTCTTCCAGGCGAAGAAGATATCTCGAAACCTCTGTTCATCAACATGCAATTCTCATTCACCATCACTACCGTCGTCGTTCTCGCCGTGTCTGCGTTCTCGGGCGCTGCCATCATTCCCCGCGCTAACCATGATCATGGAATGGAGACCCGTTATTATAGAGGTGGACATTATGCACGTGAAATCCCTGCCACTCCCGCTGCGAAGGCC
>JABAJT010009769.1:0-33018 GCA_018850275.1 Tephrocybe sp. 9174TJB
ACCTACTCTAACGGGCGTCTCAGAGGTTGCTGGCTTAGTGGTATCTCCCAACCAAATGGAAGCTGCACAGGGTCAGAAACAGGCAGAGGGATCTATGCTGATCATCAAGGCCGAGACGATAGACGAAGCTCGGAGTCTTATTGAACAGGATGTATACTACACGTCAGGAGTGGTGAGTGCATCGCGTGGAGTATAGGGCGCGTCCATGTATTGACATGCTGGGAAAGTGGGATGCGGAGAAGATTATGATCTTGCCGTTCGTTCCAGCTACACCCTTGCCATGAATCAGGTTGGACGATGACTCAGGTTGGATGGAAGCCGGTTGTAGCCGGTGCATGTAGAGCTGCCGAATTTGTAACAATTACTAAAGTCTTGTGGACGACACCATGACCCACATCATCTGTCGTGTTCTTTATAATCCTTTGAGGACAGCTTACTCTTCACGCTCACAATTCGTCAAGCTCGCTCCCAGAAACATTCGTCTCATGTCAACTGAACCTCAGTACAACTTCATTCTAACCACCCGTCCAGAGCCAGATGTTACTCTTATCACGTTGAACCGTCCCAAATCTCTGAATGCCTTATCTTCCCCGTTGTTCAAGGAACTTAATCAGGCTCTCCGCGACGCTGATGACGACCCCACAGTCGGTGCAGTCGTGTTGACAGGATCAGAGAGGGCTTTCGCCGGTCCGTAAGACCTGCCTAATTTCAAGGCTTGCTTGACGTTTTTTGCAGCTGGCGCCGATATCAAGGAGATGAAAGATATCGAATGTAGGTTTCTGCCATGCAAAAAGACCTCATGGTTTTTAATGATATGCACATAGTCGCCGATGCGTACAAGAACCGTTTCTTGGAGGACTGGGCGGAAATGACACGCATACGCAAACCCATCATTGCAGCGGTCTCTGGCTATGCGGTATGTTCTCCCATGTGTTCTACTTTACCCTCCTCATCTTGTATCTCAGCTGGGAGGCGGTTGCGAATTAGCTCTAATGTGTGACATCATCCTCGCCTCTCCCACTGCCAAGTTTGGACAGCCTGAAATCAATCTTGGGACCATACCAGGTGGTGGAGGATCCCAAAGACTTGCTCGGATCGTCGGAAAATCTAGGACAATGGAGATGGTTTTGACAGGACGAATG
Source organism: Tephrocybe sp. 9174TJB (assembly GCA_018850275.1). Classification (NCBI taxonomy): domain Eukaryota; kingdom Fungi; phylum Basidiomycota; class Agaricomycetes; order Agaricales; family Lyophyllaceae; genus Tephrocybe; species Tephrocybe sp. 9174TJB. Next base: position 1,143 of record JABAJT010009769.1, read on the forward strand.
ATTTCCGCACAAGAAGCCTCCGACTGGGGCATTGTCAGTCGTGTTGTGCAGGAAGGTGAAGGTGAGGTTGTGAAGGAGGCTATCGCCGTAGGAAAGGCAATCGCGAGTAAAAGTCAGATTGCTATACAAGCCGCCAAAGAAGTCTGCAACGCCGGTATGTCAGTCAACCAGCAACACACGACCAAATCCTGATCCATGTTTCATTGGCTGTCTCTCAGCGTACGAATTAACTCTCTCAGAGGGTTTAAGATTTGAAAGGCGCCTCTTCCATGGCTTATTCGCGACGAAGGACCAGAAAGAGGGTGAGTTGAATTTAAACAACATAGCTATTGATTTTCATATCCTAATGAAGGTATGGGTGCCTTTGCCGAGAAGAGGACCCCAGAATTCACCCACAATTAAATGCCGGATTTCCACATTTCGTAGTAGCACGACATACTCTCACAATCGGAGAAATAAATCGTTATTCATTGCTTGGATGCTGGAGAATAGTGAATATATCACTTGAACCATCTGGCGACGCTTCCAGCGAGAAAGACTGGTGTGAAAACAATATAAGAAAAAAGAAAATGGAGTAGAATGAAGGATTGCACATACCTGTTCCTAATCCTGCCATAATCCGCTTCTGCCATGGACTACCTAGTGCAGCTGTACGGGATTGCCAGAGAGCGTAGGAGCCTACACCAGCAAGGGTTCCCGTGCCGACTATCCGACAGGAAAGGCAGTCCTTGTAAGGGGGCGAAGTAGCAACTGGGTGCTCTGCCATGAACTGTTGCAGAGTGAGGATTAGTTGGAGGTTGTTATCCAAGACCCACGGCAAGTTCCGAATCCTAATGAGCGCTTAGCGCTCGCCCACGGCCACTTGAAAAACTTTTGCATCCAATTTGGAGGACAATGGCTAATATGACCTACAAACAATGCTCGCCTTATACTTGTACGGACCGTTGTCTTTTGTTGTTTGTCATATCGCTCTATCTTTTTGACCTTCTAGCAGCTCACTTTGCCAGGACTTGGATAAATGACGGGCACTCCTAATCAGTCGAAACGCAAAAACACAACGCAATCGGAAGATTTTTCCTTCAAACGTCCGAAGACCGTTGATATCGAGCTAGCTCCAGCGAAGTCAGACGCACCTGTGACCTCTGAACCTTCAGGTCGATGATCTCGTCCTCGTTCCTGATGACAAGTACTATCTTGTAGATGGTGATGTTGAAGTCATTGCAGGAACGACACTGTTCTGTGTCCACATGAACAAAATGAAGTCACTTGGAGGCATATTTGCTACAATTTTCGACGTACCTCAACCTCCCGATACAGAAGAACTACCAAGACTTCCTCTCTTCGAAACCAATTCAAATGATGCTCGCTACTTGATGGCTTATGCCTATGGGGATGTGTGAGCACGACTTACTCTGTCAGTAGTTGTTTTTATGCTTATAAACAACAACAGTGTTCTCAACCAGATGACCGATGATAACGTCTATGGCAAAGTTCCATGGTACGCCACAACAGCCCTGCTCAAACTCAGCCACAAATACGACTTGGTTTCTTTGCGTTATGAAGTCATGGAAACCCTCAAGTTCTTGCTTCCTTGTGGGCCAACATACACGTTTCCTTCGTCGACTATCACTGGAGTTCCGATAAGCCAGCAGGCGTTATTTCAGCTTATCTTGCCGTTGGAGGCAGTCAGGCTATGTCGGGAATACGAACTTGGCGCTCTTCTGCCCATGGCATTCTATTATGCTGCACAGCTGCCCATCGCCGATATCGCCGGTGGCATTTATCGCGGGGAATTAGACACGATTGAATGGCTTTCTACACAGGATATCATCACAGTCCTCGCTGGAAGGGACAAGCTGAAGCTGGCAAACAGAAACATCCGATTCCGTTACCTCAATGAATTTAATCCACATACTCGCAGTGAAGGATGTCAAGGCGACCATAACAAATGGGGTCATTGTGCCAACTACCTTACGAGGACTTCGCGACAATTTAATCGAGATGGGTTTTTGGATTCAAGGACAGATGTCTTGGACCCCATGCCACAAGTGAGACGGAAAATTAGTGCTCATCTCTGCTCGAATTGTGCAAATGACTTCAAGCTATCTGTGGAAGCTGGAGTTGCATCTATTTGGGAAAATTTGCCCAGTTATTTCAACCTAGGAGGATGGGGGATGATTATGCAAGCTCAGCACCGTGTGGATGAACGTTATAGAGATTAATTTCTATATGGATGGGACCTGTGACCCATCTCTGGTATACTATTTGCATCTCCGGAAAAACGTTTTGTATCGCCCACATACTGAAATCATCACCATCTATTTCTGCTCTTGTGTTCTCACCAAACACTGCTCATCTGCATTCTCCCATCCCATGTCCATGTCACATGCAAGCTGATGATCCATTTAGGCGCTCAACGGCAACCCGGACCTGGTGGAACTTGGGAGCTACTTAAAGTATAGCTCGAATGGTGCACCAATACCCAATTCAAAAGTATTCAACCCCACCTACCACCCACCCTACTGCGAACTTCAAAAGCTGTTCTCGCGTGATGTTTGACGACTTGTTTACTCGCTCTCGGGTTCGTACGCGGTCGATTTCAATTTCATTGGTGTTTTTCGCTTACCTTATAGCATTTTAAGGCCGAGCTTTTCATTGTCGGGACGCTGGGCACAACTTTCATCTACCTCTGTTACCAGCGATATAATCGTATTTCTGTCGCACATGTTCCAGGACCCAAACCAGAGTCCTTTATCCTGGGTAAGTTTACTTCGCAACAATTCAAGGTTTCGCGTTCACTGTTCTGGATTCATTTTGACTCCCCACAGGCAATCTACCGGAAATATTCCAAAGCCAAGCTGGCGTTCCCGATTTCAAGTACCAACAACAATTCGGTGATGTAGTCCGCGTGAAAGGGCCATTCGGGGTAAGTGAACCCCATATCCCTGATCACATATGATAAATCCAACTTGTGTAGGAGGACCGTCTGTTGATCTCCGACCCAAAGGCTCTACAGTATATATTCCATACCTCCGGTGAGTTATCAACGTTCCTTCCCTTGCCATGCCCTTCATGCTCTACAGGGTACAACTTCATCAAATGGCCTGAACGCACTGAAATTTCTCGCGTGCTAATGGGCCGTGGGCTCTTATGGGCAGATGGTGGGATGTCCACGAACCTTGAATGGATAAATTTTGACACCATACCGTCAAGGCGAAACACATCGAAGGCAAAGAAAGGTCATGCTTCCAGGATTTGGAGGTTAGCTTTTACGAAACTTCATACTGGAGTCACTAAGTGAGCGCCTGTTTCTTAGCTCCAGAGTCTAAAGCATTCATACCAATATTCCAAAAAATTGGAAGCGAGGTGGGCTGGCAGACCGAATCGCGATTGATCATTCCTGACGATGTTTGTTCAGTTGACTGCACAATGGACGGATATGTTAGCCAGCTCGATCGGCCAAACCGCCGAATTTAATGTCGCAACTTGGTTGTCACGAGCTACGATGGACTCTATTGGAGAAGGTAACATTGGTTCTCCCCTCCCATCGAGTGCTGCCCATGATCATAATGATCTATGTAGCCGCTTTCGATTATCAGTTCGGTGCGCTCAGCGGAACGGACAATCAATTTATGAAGGCTTACTTTGGGCTTATGTACGCTTGAATGTCGTTCACTCATATTTTCTGGTAACCTGATAGGTCAATACTAGGTCAGATACACTCGGCTCTCCGCCAAAATCGTCGATCTTCCTGCAGACTGTGCTCCCAGTTTGGGCATTAGGACTCATGTCCAAATTTTCTAGACGGAAAAATCTCCTCCATGCACGACACACTGCGAAACTGGCGAACGAGGTCACGCGGGCTCTTCTGGAGTCCAAGGCTGGCGCTCTTTCACAGGGTAAACACAATAGAGACGTACTAAGCTTGCTAGGTCAGGCTTAAATATGATTGCTTGAGTCAAGCAATCTATTGACTCAACTTTATCTCCGACAGTCAAAGCAAACGCATCAGGAGATGCAGCCACTAAGCTTACAGACGAAGAGATGCTTGCACAAATGCGGTCGGTGGTTTCCGAAGCTCACGTTTATCGTCGCAATGTTCAAACATTTTTTGTCAGGACAATACTGCTGGCTGGGCATGAGACCAGTGCAACGACTCTCTGCTGGGTATTGCTTGAACTCGCCCGGAACCCAGAATATCAACATCGTCTCCGTGACGAAATTCATGCTACTGAAATTGCCACTGGACGCAAGTATTCTTCATTTACCGCCAGCGATCTGGATAGCATGCAATATCTGGGTGCCATTCTCAAGGTATTATCTATCGATTTCCAACATGGGAACAGGACCTTGATCACGTCTGACAGGAATCCATGCGCTTTCATCCGGCTCTCTATCAGAACTATCGACAAGCTGTAAAGAACGATGTAATTCCTCTCTCCACACCCATTAGAACAACTTCCGGGGAACACATCAACAATTTGCCTGTGCCTAAGGGGATGAAAGTCATTCTCTCTATTGCAGCGTACCATAGGTTCGATACACTTCATTTTATTTATCCCACTTTTAACTGACGTTAAATCAAGGAACAAGAGTGTTTTTGGCGAAGACGCGGACACTTTCAACCCTGAAAGATGGCTTCGCGATTTCGAGACAGACAAGAAGAAGGGTCCAACGCTCGGCGTTTATGGAAATTTGTACATGAATCGGTTTCTTCTATTAAATACTGCGCTGATATACTTCCCTAGGCTAACGTTTGCTGGTGGCGTAAGGACTTGCATAGGGTGGCGGTTCGCTCTGTATGAAGTGCAAACGCTTACGGTCGAGATCATCAACAACTTCGAACTGCTGCCGACTCCACAGCTTGAGCGATTGCGTAGGGAAGCGTGTTTGGTGATGCTTCCTACGCTCGAAGGAGAGCAAGCGAAGGGAGAAAATCTGCCGCTGAGGGTGAGGCTTGTTCAAGGTTGATTATTGACACGGATCCTTGATGTAATATTTTGCCAAATTTGGTATACATACTGCAAATATAACAAGTCAAAATTTCCACTTGGTTCATACCCGCCATGTTAAGCAGATGTACCCTCGTCCATTACTTCGCAAAGTCCTCCAGTTCTTGCCCGAAATATGTGCTTTCATCATTCCAGCGTCTCCCCCAAGTAAACGGCGTTACCTCTCGGGCTTTTCACTGTAGCCCAGCTGTTCTCCGTGACTTCAAGTTAGCACTTTACTTTCTTCAGAATTCTGCAATTCATTTATTTGTTCAGGCCTCCTCGGCATGATTCAATGTTCTCTCAAAACAGCCGCTTGGAAAACGATACTCCCTACCGGATGAAACGTCCGCCTCGCCAAGCTATGAGCGCTCAAGAATCCAACGCGTTTAACGAAATGTTTTCCATGATCTTCGATGCTGCTGCTACTCAAGAGCACCATAGCTCAATATCTGACACCAGCATTGCACCCTCTGGGAAAGACGGGATCGATGATCTTATTGGCAAACTGCGCAAATACCCGAAGCGACTCAAGTGGACGACGGAACTGGACAACATTTTGGACCGCCAGAAAGAAATAATCAACCTCTTCACCACCGACCAAGAGCTCCTAGAATGGGCAATAGATGCTGTTTTTGGCGAGTCCCAGAGATACGAGGCAGCAGCACGAAAAGCCATATCAGAAGCGACCTCATCAGGACCCAAAGGAGAGCTTCCTATGCTCCAGCCACCTACCTATCCTCACTTGGTGGCGCTCCTTATCCAATCCTTTCGCGAAAAATTCGGCGATCCACATCTCGCGTTATCGATGTTTGAATATGCGCGAAACCTATCCACCGCATCTTACGTTTTTGGGTGTTCATCCCAAGCCTATCATCAACTTATTGAAACTCGGTGGAGTTGTTTCCAGGATCTCAGAGGGGTACTTGAGGCATTGGAAGAGATGCAAGTGAACGGCGTTCAAGTGTCCGGTCAGACTCGACGGCTTGTGGAGAAACTTCGCAGAGACATAGGCGATAAACATTTGTGGGTGGAAGAATCCGAAGTTGGGAGTGAAGAAGTATGGAATATTTTGGCTCAGATTGAGAGGATCGCATTAGGACGCGATTCGAGAGAGGCGAAATGGGATAGCTGGAAGGCAGGTGACTTGAGAGGCGAGGGGCAAGATGACACGGGCTTCAACGATTGGGATTCTCTGCTCAATGAGAGCTCCGACGTGGGTAGAGGATTCGGTGGAAAGAGAAGCCTCGATAAAGAGAGGAGACCTCTGTACAGTGCTTTGGCTGGTGAGAGGGAGCCTTTCGGAGAGAGAATATCCGCTGCTGGAGGAGAGTTGTTCCACGGGGAACCTGCCATGGATGGCGAGACTGTCAGGGTACACAGAAACGGGAGAAAGTTCGGATTGGATGGCGAGACTGTCAGGGTACACAGAAACGGGAGAAAGTTCGGATTGAAAGATGAATGACATTCAACATTGGAAGCATGAAGGTATCTCAAAAGAGGACGAATAGGATTTATACTGAGGTCGACGCAAAAAATATGTTACTCTACACTGTAATTAATTTTTTTACATGGCTAATCCAGGACATAAGGTATAATGAGCTCATAGAATGAAATATGTGTTGACTTATTGAATATCTAAAGAACCATCAAGAACGACGTGACCGAGATTTTGCTGAACGGGGACGTGCAGTAGTGGTGGCGGCGCCAAGGCCGTGTGTTGGGATATAATCAGGATCTACATCTCCGCATTGGAGATAGAGCAAAAGGTTGTAAACGAAAATTTGCTCGTATCTGCACGTACAAAATTGAGAGAATGATTGAAGGTGGGCGTTGGTAACTTACTGAGCATTGGTGAATACGACAGACATGGAATCAGAATTGCACCGTAGAAGATTGGGTGCCATGACAAGAGCTAGGTTAGCGGGCGTCATCTTGGTGAGAATCTGGACCTTTTCCTCCAGGAAGTGCTGGAGGAAACTGATCACGAACAACACCACACGGCGATTGATTGTAGGAAGACGCTCGACGATCTGGACACAAATGGTAGGGTCCTTTGAGTTTGTTATACACTCATTGTACATTTCCTCTGGCACAAGAGGGTCACAGAGTTCGCGGAGCCACAACTTCATTAAGGATGCGAGAACGTGGGGGTCGTTGACGCCATCTGTTGTATAATAACCGCGGTCGATCCTCAATTTGAGATCTGAGACTGAGTCCGCGTCTCCAGGCACACGAAAAATTCCCTCTGACTTTAAACCGCCCAAGGCAAGGATGCCGTCAGCAAGGAAAGGAAGAATGATAGGGACTTTCTGTTGGGGGTATTTCCGCTCTTGCAATCGAATAATTCCGTCAAGAGATTCTCCAAATGTCGATGGATTGAAGGCAGCATCCTGGAATGGCAATCAGACACACTAGTACTAGAGGGAACACAAATGAACCGAACCGATGCTGTCTCTATCTCAGCCGCTGAAGGCGGTTTACCGCGCGGCCCCTTCCTAGAAATATAAACAAGTCGTCGCACACAATATTTCGCCATAACATCAACCCGCCCTTCGTGTTGTGTCGTGTGTTGTTGTAAAAACGAGGTGAGATATGTCTCGAAGTTCTTCGAGGGTGGGAAAGTGACAAGAGCTACACAGAGAAGCTGCCATCCTTTAAAAATGCTCTCTCTGATCAATTGAATGAGCAAGAATGCGCAATCGGGAGAAAGGAAGAAAGACGTACGTGCTAGGATTTCCTGTCAATTGTTTCATTAACTGACAATAAAGTTCATCTCGGAGTTCTCCATGCGTTAATCCTTCACCCAATAACCAGCGCTCCTCCTCTATCAGGCCAATGGAATTGATTGACAAAGAATGGGTAGAAACGTTGCCTGTGTTTGCAGTTGATAAGGAGGCATCAGGGGGGTTCCTGGAAGTAGATGACTTGTCGCGCTCTCGATCACCCATGAGACGCTGGATGACTTTGAACATTTTAACAGCATCTTTGACCAGATACCTGTTCAGCGAAAGCAAAGGAGAGTTAAGTGGTGCCTAAAAAGCTGCGAGGCTCGTCATGAATTCACAACATGACAAGGCTGGGAACACTGACCTTCTGCCATGTCATCATCTGGATGACAGGGACTTTACGCCTGAATATAAAGCCTGTTCGATGGGTAGAGAAGTACTGCCGAGCAAATTCAGATTCAGAGAACTGTTGAATATCTGTGACAAGATCAGCCGGCAAAGTAGGACGGATGCTAGAATGCTGGGTTAATACACCTCAGAAAAGATAAACGAAACATACCCGGAATCAAAAGACGCTACCCGTTTTGAAAGAGGAGGAATGCGCGGGTTTACAGGAATTGGCTGCCCATTCGATCGATCCTTCACAGGACTCATTTGAAGTGTGGCAGCTAAAGGAGTGTCAGTACAAAAAGTGGGGTCCACAACATAGATACCAACCATGATTGGGTATTGGGCTGCTTATACCCTTCCCACCAACCGTAGGGCCTGGAGACACACGACTCTTGTTCATTGGCGCCGTCGGAATGGGGCGTCGAGGAGATGGCGGCATATATGTTACATTCTTTCCTAGGGAGGGGCTGATCGTACCCGAATAAATCAACTCATCTTGTTCGTATTGACTGCTACCTCCTGTCATTTTACTTGAGATGCTAGTTGGTGATTTCGGGCTGGAAGTATCATGCCCATTATCAGAGTGAGACGCTGACATTATTTCCAAAGCAGCATTAAGGCTTTGAGGTTGCTGGGGTCGATGGGGAATATAAGATGAAGATTTAGCTCGCGCCCGTGATATTGAATCAGTGTTTTTGGAGCTATTGAGTGTTTTACCGCCTTGCTCTTCAGTAAGGGGAGTAGAAGTGTTGTGAGGCAATTGAATCGATTGATGTGCGGGGGACGGCGGGGAAGAGGCATCAGAGCCAGGAATTGGTGTCAACGACTGCACCGGGCGAGTTAAACCAGTATATACAGTGTTGAGATCGGAATGAGCATTCGATTTCGCATTGATGGAACTGGATCGGCTGGAGTTGGTTTTTCGAAATTGGGAGCTAGATGAGAGATCATGTTCATCATTGGCCTGTTGTCGCAACCGTCGATTGCTAAATGTTAATTTATCTTGTTCAGCCGTTGAGTCGAACGAAACAGAAAACCGCGTTGTTTGTGACAGACGCCTTCCTAGCGCTGTGTTCTGTTAAGTTTTATGAGTAAAGGAACGCGTGAGGGTGGTGGTGAACTTGCCTGTATGATACCTAAGGGAATTACGAAGCCAGCGGGGCGCTCCCACACCGTTGATCCAGTTTTTGTTTGATAATAGTAAGGAATCCCCCCACGCGTGTCGTCAGACAGCTCCCACCATTCTCCTTCTTCACTTGGGGGCAGTCTGTTTTGATGCTGTCAAGTCAAAAATCAACTGTACAGAACGGATGTACGTACACGAAACTGCCAACAGGTGGATCCCAACTAACTTGCCCAGTTGCAGGGCAAGCAAAAAAGGAAGTTTGGCTCTGAAAAAGAGTAACATCAGGACCAGCGTTTGGCAAGGGTACGGCATGCGGGTGGACGGACCTGGGGATCTACCAGTGTAACCCAGAAATTGGAGCCCCAGGCAGGATCCTTGTTATCATGCGCCGCTCCTGGAGTGGGCGGTTTCTGAGGTCGTAAATTGACCGGGGTGTCGTTCTCGGTGTCTGGTCGAATTTGAATAGAGGGGACTGGTGCAGCGATCTCTGTCGCGTTCATGGCGTGTCGTAGGCTGCTAATCTTATGCCTGAGAGATGAAAGTTGAAGTAAGGAGAGGAAGCATGCGTGTCGAAGCGTGCTCAGAGGTAAATCAAGGTCAGGGGATATTTAATCATTCATTTTAGGCAAACCTACTAATACACATGTGATCAAGAATGAAATATTTCTTGTCGTTGCTGCAGGCGATGAGGAACGTTATCATGGATTACTTGGGAAGACAGACAGCTAACTACACAGTAGTCATGTGGGAATATTCAAAAAGGAACGACACGATCATCATGTCCCAAATTCAACCATGCCAGCAAATTATCAACTCCTGATTCATGTCGCAGAGGTACCTGGAACAGACACCGTAGGAGCCGCGCTTTGCGGTCCACGCTCCGACAACGGTACGAAAATAGGCGATGTAATGGACAGCTTCGAAGGCGGCGCCGCGCTACGCAGTGCTGGCTCCACCGAGGCAGGAAGGTGATCAGTCTCGGACAAAAGTGTGCTTGTCGTAGGCGTGGCGCTGTCTGGATCATCCATTCCCATTCTTTTCCTGGCATGCTCGAACGTCCTCAACAAGCGTCGCCTTGCTCCCAGTGCGGCAACCCCCTTGGTTTCAAGCGTGGCATCGTCCAGGACAACCATCTGTTGCCATGTAAGGCCGTCGAAACATGATGTGTATTTGTGCAACCGCAAGCTTCTCAACCAGGTCGGGATGTCATTCAACATCTCGGGATCAAAGTCTTCCTCCCGTGGAGTTGCAAGGCCAGCACTGTCCAACCCGCTACTCTTGAGGCCTGCGCTCATCAGGCTAGCATTTGGAGGCAGGCCTGCACTCTTGAGGCTTGCACTCTTCAAGGTGCTAGCGCGCAATCCACTACTCTGTAAGGCACTCCGAGGATATTTGGCACTGGAAGGTGTACGCCAAGCCTTCGAATCTCCTCCCAAATGGGCAGGCTTCTTGGCAGCGGCCTGGCGCTGGGACGCAGGAGGAGGAGCGCCAACAGGTTGAACGACACCGCTCATGATTAACTGAACGGCAAGGAGCTGGGCCTCAGAGGAGAGGCCCGCGTTGGCGAGCATGTTGAGATGGAAGGGGTTTAAAACACCCAAACCAGGAAGTCCTTGGGCGGTCGCGCTCTCCGCTTCCTTTCCTTCCGATGGCTTGAGGATGTTAGCCTTCTCCTGGTCAGCCTCTGTGAATGGGGTTTCCTTCGCTGTGACTGGGGTAGGGGTGGTTGGTGAACCGGGTTCAGGAATGTTCAGACTGGGAGGACGACGATCCTTAGGCTTGATTGTGGTATCGAGAGCTGGCACTTGAGTCATGCTTAGCTTCTCTTGTCAATATCTATTAAACTTATTCATACCATTAGGCTTCGCAACATCTGGCCGTATCATTTGCTGCAAGGCAGAAATAAAGAACCGTATCTGGTCTTGATTGGAATGCAGCATAAGGGTGTATACCGCAGCTGTCCGCTCAGCTTCAGGCAAAACTTTGAACCCTGAGAGGGACCGTGAGTATGATTCATACGAAATCCTGCTGCTGGTTGTCTTACATTGCTCGATAGTGCTAAGCTCAGCCTTGAACTTCGTCTCAGCCGAAGTTTTAGTGACCTCTTGCTACATCAAATAATTAAAGAGAAGCCGCATGCTGAAAAAAAAATTCACATACCAAAGTGGCCTCGTACTTGCGGAAATTCTGGAGCCACAAATCCAGTCCTTGAAGAGTGGCAGCAGCGCCCTCTCCACCGTTGGGAATGGGCGCGGCAGCAAGCTCCGCCGCCGAATTGGGCGCAGCCTTGGAAATTTCGACGGACGTGGACATAGCTTGTACTCAACGCACTACCTTCAAGGTCAAGTTACGTGAGTGATCTTTGAGGGGTTGTTGGAAGGGATCAAACGACAAGCTCTGCATATTATATTCGAGCACAGAAAGATGCCATCAGGGGCAAATTTGACCTTGGCGACGGTCAGAAGAACATCACTTGCATCACCCCACAAATCTGATACAATTTGACCCTGGTCCCTGGGTTTGCGACATAGCCATATAGATACTGTACATTGAAAATTTTGGGAAAAAAAGAAAAAAACTCCTAGATAACATTGCCTCGATACATACTCTATAGGCATGTGAGGATGGAATATGTTCATATTGAGGTTTTCCTTCAATCCGAGCCCATGTGAACAAAATCTTCCAAATCAAGACAAGTAAAACTCAAATCATCCCTTGAACAACTGAGTACATAAGCCGGGCCCGGTTTGGAGCACTGCATCCCAGATATGATCACCCTCGCTGTGCGATGCTTAATGCATGATGTTTCCTCCATATCACATCCTCGATGAAGGTGCTGAAGGTACTATTGCTTGTACCTACAACCTTCCACGCGTGCCCGACGATCAGAGCATCAAGAAATGGCGCGAGAATTGGCTTCAGGCTGACACCATCAAGGGGATTACGTAGATCCAAAACAGCCGTATCGTCAGGAAAGTCTGACAGGAAAAAGATGCAAGGAAAGGTCCTCCAGAAACCACTGAGCACCGGGTTATTCTTGTCGACGTCTGTTGATATAAAGATCGGGGTATTGAGCTGGAGGTGATGCTGGTTGGTGTGGAGTGGGCTACGACAATCCATCGGACGATCAAGCAGTATATTGTCTTCGTAATCCTTAGGAGCTACCTCTGGTCGCCTTTCAGAGAATTCTTGTTCCAAAACCAAAGCCTGGTGTTCATTGAAACCAAGGATGCCACATACTACTTTCCACCAAGCTTCCCGCACATGGACCTTTTCGTTACTCTTGAAATCTCCATCGCCCAGTCGAAGGTGTACGCCTATGTAAGAAGAACCAAGAGAGTTCGCGATTGAGTTAGCTGCGTGAAGGAGCGAAGGGTTAGTGAAACTCATAGTTTCTCGTATGTCACTCCGGATAGCGGCGTATGTTGCATTCCTAAGGCGTAGTCGTGACGAACCAAAGAGGGTTCCTATTTGTATGAACCGTTCAGGTGCCGCTATGAGGTCGGATATGAATATGCTTTCAGAATATTTGTGGTTCGAGGGCAAAGAATCCCATCGAGTATCCAGAAAGCGATACTGATATGGTGAGTCGTCTTTGATGAAGAGTATGTCCGCTTTTGAGATGTTCAGGCTTTCGCTTATCCAGGTTTCAGAGAAGTTCCAGCGCTGGCCCAGCCTCTGTTTGCGCTTTATGAGATTAATGTCGACCAGCCAATTCCAAGGGATCTGAGTATGATCAAAGTAATCTGTACACTCGAGAGGCAGAGGAGTAAGAGAAGTAATGCGAGAGCAATGCTGTAGGCCAACTTTGTTTGCTAGTACCAGCTCCTGACTTAAGGCATTGAACGGAACATAGTGTATGGGCTTGGTCCCCAGGTATACAGGCGGAACAAGTAGAGTTCTGTTTGTGATACGCGAAAGAACGAGGGCATTTTCAAATGCAATGCGTTGGTTATGGAATCCGCTATGAGGAAGATAGGAAAGAAACCTCTCTTCCCCACCGTACGCAGAGGTGTCTTGCCCAACATCAACTGACACGACTTGAGACTCGTTAGTTGAGGACAGTTGGCCGATCTGGCGAGGATCCCACCTCGAAGAAAAAAGGTAGTAGGCAATCACGAACGAAGACACGGAAGCTAAGGCGAGAACCGCGACGAGCACAGCCAAATTGGAGAAAATTCGATAGTCTGATCGATGATTTTGCCGAATTGACTTGCTCGGGAGCCGAAGGGACTGCAAAGTTGTGTGTGAGGATGGCGCCCTCATTCTATAGGTTCCTCTTTCCATCGTTATCGAAGGAGACGCATTGGTAGCTTGCAATACTGCCGAGGACCTGAATGGGATCATGATAGGGTGCTGGGAGGCTTGAGATTATCACTGAAAGTCTAAAGGCGTCCAGCAGAAATACGCCTACAAATCGAGCTTTGATATATATGTGGACGACCCGGGAGGAGGTTGAATGGTTGATGTTGGTTGGACGACTGGCCCGCCTGGCGCCCCGACGCCCGACGTTAAATTTGATGGTCACGTGGACGCGCAGCAGTCACTAGTGGTGACGATGAATTTCTTAATCTATAACAGGAAGCGCCATAGGCCAAGGGCGTGAGGACTCAAGCCTGTATATTTCTTAACACATTTCTAGCTGATATGATACCCCGCATTCTCTCGCGGGTCGCCGCTTCCTGCACAAGGCGCACTACCCATTATGTGCAACCTGTCAAGAGACACTTTCATCATAAAAGTGAGTGATTATAGGATACATATATCTGACTGAAACATAGAAGTTTTAGCCACCCATTCCAAACGACAACAACCTCCTTTGGCATTTGTGTTCGATATTGTATGTAAGCATATCTTTCATACTACATGTTCCCTCATTCTTACTTGAACCATTTTTGCCTAGGACGGAGTCCTCCTTCAAGGACCAAATGTACTTCCAGCAGCAAAACGTGCATTGAACATTTTGGATGGACAAAATTCCCTTGGAATGTGTGTGCCGCGAGAAATGTACCGATTTCCATGAAGGCTGAACAATGCTGCAGCCGAATACCCTACATTTTAGTAAGGTTTTGTTGTCATTGAAGAAGGAAGTGAATCTGATATCTTTCATCAGCTAACAAACGGTGGCGGAATCAGTGAGATTGACCGGTGTAAAAAACTCACTCAGCAATTGGAAGTGACTGTATGTAAACTCCCTTCATATGCCTTGTAAACTGATGTGCTAAAGGACCCAAGATTGATCCTAGCCAATATATACAAGCACACACGATTTTAAAGACGTTATCTTCCAAATATTCCGACAAGCCTGTGCTGGTACTGGGCGGTAAACTTGATGCAGTACGAAAAGTTGCCCAGAGGTGAACGACATGTGGCAACCTTTGTTTTGTGGTCCTGATCCTCTCTGTTCAGTTATGGTTATGAAAAAGCCTACACCACCACTGACGTTCTGGCCTGGAACCCCTCGTAAGCAAATCTTTGAAGCTTGTAAGGATGTGTCACTTATTATCCATGTAGGGTATGGCCGTTCCATGATATATCGCAAGCGGAACTAGATATCGCCAAAGTTTGCATTCCATCGCTTGGCAGGAAAAGCAAACTAACCAGAGTTGCGACAGAGTGTAGACTTTTCTCAAACACGAGTTGCTGCGGTTTTCGTGTTTCATGATCCACGAGATTGGGCATTGGATGGTATTTAATTTACCGACGCTTCTTACACCTTGTTTAACCATGGATTCATCATAGTCCAGGTACTCTGCGATGTTATTCAATCAAATGGTGTAATCGGGGGTCCGTATGTACCGTTGAACGAACGACCAGAAGAACCTGTAGAAATTGTGTTTTGTAACCCTGACTTACTCTGGCGTTCAGACTTTGGAAGACCTCGTTTAGGTCAAGGGGCATTCAAGGAGGCTTTTCAATCCGTATTCAAGGCGAGTTTACATATCGTATGAATAATTCTCTTATCCTCATGTGGTCAACGAATTTTGTCCTGATGTTTGCAGGCTATCACGGGTACCACCTACCCCTATGTTCAATATGGGAAACCTACCAGGACAACGCATGCATTTGCCCAGACGGTTTTGGAGAACCGGGTTAAAGGTATCTATGGGGCTACAGCCGCCCTTCCCAACGTGTGAGAGGTCTTGTTGCATTCACCCGACCCGCTTATTTTGCTGATGCGCATTGTTTGAAAAAGGTACATGGTGGGAGGTATGTAATATTCTGACTGTAATACAAGCTTAAGCTTATGAAATTCTTGAACATGAAGATAACCCAGAATCAGGTATGAACCTCCTACTACTTTCCGATGTCATCCTGGCCTCATTCGACGCTAAGACATCGCTGGGGCCAACACCGCCGGCTGGTCGTCGGTTCTCGTCCAAACAGGAGTCTTCGATCCACAACAAGGTCCGCCATCCCACACTCCGACTCACATTGCCAAAGACGTGGAAGCCGCGGTGCAATGGGCTATTGATAGGGAAGTGATGAGAGGAGTTTAGTGTGGGGCGATTGCTTGTCATACATACAACGTTGTATCTCCGTGGCTGGAACAATTTACATTGATGTGTCCTTGATAAAGCAATGCATCAACATTATGACTTTGACACAAGACTATTCCAAAAACGGCCCATTGGCCCCCGAGGGTGGCGGACTCGTGAACGAAGTACTCAAATTGAACTCTGTCTGTTGGCTCACCTATGGATGAGGCTGACATCTCTTTTCCGAGCCTGATCCCTACTCAAGCGGCTTTGTTTCCCTCGAATCAGCTAGCTACTTCTTCATCCACCATGATCCCCCAGAGGGAACCAATCCCACCCACCGAAGATCAGCCTCTCGAGTTCAGAAAGAAAGATGGTTCTTTATCCAAGATGCGCAATCACAGGGGCAACATTCCGATTCTCCCTCAGACCAAGCTCTGCCCCCATTGCCCGGCCAAGTTTACTCGCACCACGCACCTAAATCGGCACCTTCGTACTCGTGAGTTGCGACGTACTTGTGAATGAATACCGCCTTTTATGTATTGATACCCACTTAGACACGAACGAGAGACTACATCGATGCGACGTAAGTGCCTGTCGTCACCCCATACAGACCTGGTATTGATATTGCCTATTAGACGTGCGACTCGCAATTTACTCGCAGTGACCTTCTAACGCGACACAAGAAGAGTTGCAATGATCCGTAAGTCTTAACTGAGACCTTTTGGAGTTCGATCGCTGACAGAAGCACCCCTTGACCACTCGAAGTTCGAGTCGAACACGACGAAAATCTTGCGCCTCATGTATGGAATCCAAGATCAAATGCGACCGACAATACCCTTGCTCGAAGTGTACCGCCCGAGGAAAGGAATGCGTGTTCAACTCTGGACGGCGAACGTCTTCGCACTTCCTTGTTCACCAAAAGCCCGTATCTGCAAAGGCATACACCGATTCATCATCCGAATCATCCACCTCGCCCTCTACTATGTTCGTCACAACCCCCGAGACCGATCCAGCATACGATGGCAGCAGCTTTCGGATCGAGGAGGCTGACGAGTATACAGAGATTCCGAGCGAAGAGCCGGCCTCACTTCTTGGCTCCTCCCATGCTTTAACCTCCAGTGTTTCTATGCCTGCTCTCGAATCACACTCCTTCAGCGAATTCTCTACGAGCGCAACGGCGGTAGAGCTTTACTCACTGAATGCCTCGAAGGGACGCACAGCCGACGACAACGATGGCCGTGTTGTGCCAGTAAATAGCCATTTATCTTCAACATATGCCAGCGACATGTTTGAACCATTCTTCAGTAACATTTTCAATCCATCACCTTCAATGCCACTCTCAGAAGATTGGAGTTGGAGTGGCTTGGCTACATATACTGACATTTTCCCTTTCGTTTCGCAGACGGCCCCGTCAACCCTCGCCATGATTGAAGGATACAGCAATGACGCAGGATTCGACGACACTGAGGGGATGCCAGCATTCGATGCTGCCCCTCTTGCAAGGCTTGCGGAGGATCCCGGACAGTCCACCACAAATGAAATAGATCCCCCAGCGCCTGAGCTGCAGCATTATCGTATGTGGCATTCAGTTCAAAATATTGATAATAACACTGACTTGGATGACATGGTCTGGACAGTATATCTGTTTTTCACTGCCTTCCTTACTCAAATCCCCATCGTTCACGCTACCACTTTTACATCTGACCAGAAACCACCGGTTCTGTTGGGAGCCATGCAAGCGTGTGGTGCTCTTTTTGTGAAGACACGAAAAGCGTCGTTGTTCATTACCAAGACTCTAGCATCAGCACGCGAGGCACTAGTCCAAGAATTTGTTAGTTTTCTTGCCTTTCTCAATATCCTTCGCTTATAGTGTGATCCTTTTCCAGGCGAAAAACCCTACAGCGTCCTCGGATCAAACACATCTCGTTCTTGCTGTCGTTCTTCTGCAGACTATTGGCCTATTTCATCAGCTACCTGATCAACGTGCGTCATCAAGTATTTACCATGGGATGCTTGTCATGGTATGCCGTAATTTTCAAGGATGTGCCTGCCTCTTAACCGTCCATTAGATGATTCGTCGGACTGGCATGATCACACAGAATGCTTCATGGGAGCCTGCGAGTCTCACTGGCGCTCCCATAGAAGTTTCATGGCAAAACTGGGTGATGATTGAAACCACCAAGAGGTATGTTGGATAGAATATCTGACATGACATAGGATTCAGTTTCAAAAATGTGACAGGGCGATATGGTGGTCTTACTTGCATGATTGCTGCCATAGCATTTATTTTGCTTTGCCGTCATCCTACCACCCTAGCGAGATTGAGCTGAACTTACCTTGCGAGGATGCTTTGTGGCGAGCCACCACAGCAGCCGACTGGCTTCTTGTCCTTCAAGAGCCGTCACCCTATGGGTCATCGAAGTCTCGCCTTACTGGCGTCAACATGCTTCAGACTCTTGGCACATTGTCGGAAACGCGCCTTTTGGAGGTTCACATGGCTATCAACCCTTTCTCCCACTTCATCCTTATTCACGCGATGCTGCGCCACCTATTTGTGACCTGTGTCGAAGGCCGTTTGCCCAAAGGAGACGTGGCGGCGACTATCAGCACAAATGATGTCGTCAACCAGGAGATCTATAGACTCCAATATGCCTTGCATAATTGGCTGCAGAGTTGGTTGAATGCTCCTGAGTTGCCCAAAGTCAACGATGTCAATGAAGAACCACCATTCATATGCAATGGTCAGTCCCAATGCCTCCTAACTCTTGAAATCTAACCTTATCATGCTGTACAGCCCTGCCGTTTTATTGGCTTGGACAAGTGTCTCTGCTCGCCTTTCAAGAAGCCCTTCCCCCGTTCGAACAAGATTCGCCGAATAACCTCAAGGTGGAGGTTCGATTCCGACTCGTGAAGCAGTGGTTAAGACACATCAGATGCTTTCTCAAGAAAGGGGATCAAGTGCCGACGCTGTTCTGGGATGAGTTAATGAAGATACGGCTTCAGACGTGGCAACAAGAGTTCGAGGGGGACGAAGAGGACGATCAAGATGGATTATTAGGGTTTTTCCCTGAGCACTAGAGGTGCGCAGGTGGGGAAGGAAGGGGGCTTTTACCTTGATACCCATGCTGTATGATAATCAGGAATGATTTTGTGTAGATACGCTAAATATATGTACTGTATATGTTATACTGGAGTTGAGTGGGTCGGTTTCAGGGCTGAAGTGGGTCACACGGGGTGTGCTGATGGATGGCTCTATGCTCCCTACACCCGTGGCTTCCGCGAGACGCAGGCCATATCGTCCACTCACTTCCCATCGCCCTTTCAGCCTTTTCGACTTCCTCTTCTCCCGCGCCCGCGTAACCAACCTTGGCTTCTTTATTCTGCTCGTCGTCACCGTCATATCCTTCCTTTCCAACATCCAGTTCTTCTACTTCAATCGTCAACTCGAATACATCAGTGCTCGAGCACTATACTCGACCGTCGTCCGCGATCCCGCCGTTCAGCACCTGGACCACCTCATAGTTGTTCCTGGTCACGCAATATGGAAGGGCACCAATCCTGAACTGAGGTTGCATGAAGACCAATGGCTCCTTGAATCATACCAGATGGGTGGGGGGCGCGTCTCCGCGTTTTTCGCCCATATCCTCCGAGGGTAAATCTTCAAGTCCTCCTCTTTCGAATCTTGACATACAGTGATACAGCGCAGAACTGGCGAGAGAGGACCCACATTCCCTGCTCGTCTTCAGCGGGTAAGTCGCCAACACTTGTTGGATATATGATACATATTATAACCAACTCCAAAATCAGCGGACAGACGCGACCTGCCTCCACGACCACCGAGGCAGAGTCTTACATGCGCCTTGCACTGGCCGCCGACGTCTTTCATTCAAATCCGGCGCCTTTCCTTCGCAGCACAACAGAGAATTACGCTCTTGATTCATACCAGAACCTTCTGTTCTCGATCGCCCGTTTCCATGAGTACACCGGAAGATACCCCACCAAAATAACGGTCGTTGGGTACGAGTTTAAAAGAGCGCGTTTTATGGATCTACATCGAGCAGCATTGCGTTGGCCGATAAAAAAATTTCATTATATCGGCCTTGATCCCGATGCCACTCAGCACCCGACTGTCGAGGAAGGCGAGGTAAGCTCCTGAAATATCCAACCGGAGTACTATATTGACCTGGTATACCCAGCGCAAAAATGGCTACACTCCTTATTCTCAGGACCTGTACGGTTGCCACGGCATGCTTTTGTCTAAAAGACGGCAGAGAAACTTGTATTCCCGATTTCATCCTTACTACCAAACATCTCCTGAGTTGCAGTATCTATTTGAGTGGTGTCCAGATGCTAGTTTACCCGAGCAAATATTTACAGGAGATCTTCCTTGGGAAGTGTAGATGATATTTTCGACCATATGCGAGCCCTGTATTGAGCTTCCAGTGGGTTATATTTATGGAGTACATAGACATACATCTTGATACCCTCTTCTACAACGACAGTCTCTGTCGAGCTCTGTGACTGCTGTCTATGATATTCGGTTTCAGAGATGATGATCTGTTGAGTAAGCCTTACTGTGATCATCTGCTCCGCAACACTGCGCCTCTTACATCAGGAAATGACCATGAGCCAATCTTCATAGAGTCAGCTTCGGATAGAACGACGTCCACAAGACTGCGCCTCTTACATCAGGAAATGACCATGAGCCAATCTTCATAGAGTCAGCTTCGGATAGAACGACGTCCACAAGACCCGATAGCAAATATATGGCCGATCTAGATATCCTATTCATCAGCGCTCAGCCAGGGCACAGGATCTACGTTGGAAGTGAGGGTCCTCACTGTGCCGTTGAGTGCCTTCAACTGGTCCTGGTGTGAGTGATTTCAAATGTGTACGTTGTACAGAAACGCTAATCGACAGGAACAATTTTAATGATTCTCGAGTGTAACAGGAATCAGAGAGTATGATCACCCAGAGTACAAGTAGATAAGCTACATATTACATACAAATTCCGTTTCTAATATACCCCAATATCTAAAGCAAAAGAAAAAAGGCGCGAGTCGTGCTACGCCTGTCGTGAGCGTAGATCATGGCTATACCGCTCGCTTCTTGAATAATTTTCAAGCTCATAGGTTCTTAGTCGGCGGTCAAGTTTAACCGTATGTTCGACGCGAACTTCAATCTCCACATCATCTACGATATCGTCATGATCTTGCTCTGTTGCCAACTCGAAGTCGGGAACAGTAAGATCGAAGGTGGGGCCGGTTTTACGTTCGAAATGAGACCTAACAGCTCGACTTATCTGTCGAGCCGTGTCGAGATGCTGCGTCACGGTAATGGCTTCCTCAATACTATCGTTGCGTCTTTCGCGTGAAACGTCTGAAACAAATGATCAGTGGAGCTGTTCCTCGAATGAACGATTTTTGGCGGACCATATAAATGAAGCAAGAGCCGTTGCGACATTATCCATGAGACAGCATACGCGAGGGATGCACTGGGGATGAATTCATACAATAGACAACGGGATAAATGGTATAAACTTACGCCGCAGTCTAAAATTAGCAAGTCAGTAGAGGTAAGTCAGGAGGAACGGTGTACATACCTGCACGTCTGCTGCTTTCTTATACAGTATTAGGTTCAGAAGGTTCACAGCTGAGAAAAGATGAATCATTGATGATAAGACACTTTAAAACAAGTGAACTGGTGTGCCTACCAGCTAGGGCCACGAAGTAACCAATGCCATCGTACAGCATCCTAGAGCAAAAGAATCAGAAAATGCTCAAATAATGCCCGCTTTGCTCAGCCCCTACATTCGTGTAACCTTCGACATGCTGGTAGAAACGGTGAGGAGTCGTTCTTGCTCAACAAAACATAAAGACCCACAGTGAGCTGCTTGAGGTTAATTTGTACTTTAGCAGGTAGAAGATCGATATCGCAGTCGTTGCAAAGTCGTAAATGACCGCAACAGCATAGTAGATCCAGGCGCCTAACTGGATGACATGGTTGTAGGCCCGGCAGCTTCATCAAACGATATCAACGCCTAGGCGACATTGTGAGAGAGACAAAAGCTTACTTGGCCTATGTCAGGGAGCATTAAGAGATGTAAAGGCGTGAAAAAATATGGGACTTACATGTTCTGCCTTACCCAGCTCGGCTATAGGCGCCCTACGGGTCAATTCGCGTTGAAGGAGCTTGGACACAATACTCACCACTTCGTTGGTACAATGTAGTAACCCACTGCAGCTGTTGATCTTTAAGTCGGGTCTTCTCACCAAACAACTCATTACGCACTATGCAGGCGATGACATATAGGGCACATAGGAGGTAAGTGATATACCGTGCTCGTCTGGCTAGATTCCATGCCCTTGAGATGAAGCTCAGTCAGATCTCTATAGACAGCGACTCGTTAGAAGTACCTGACGCCCAAAATTGCTTGGGAGACCATGGCTTGGAAAACTAAATTGAAGTGTAAGTAGAGCTGTGGAACAGCCATGAGAAAAAAAATCACCTTTGAATATGGGCGGAAGCAGAAAAAAATGTCGACATAGTTCCATGGTGAAATGATTGTAAAAGAAGCCGACCTAAAAACAAAGTGTCAATCGACAGCGACGAGAGAAGGAGAGATGCGAACACTGCTGATTACAAGAACCGCGATACTTGTTATCCTGATCCAGTCCAGGTAAGACTTCTCCAGCCAAGCAAAAAGAAGACATCAACGCACCGAATAAGAATAAAGAGCACGAAAGATAATCTGACATCGATTTTTAAATTGAATTTTGACTTCTCTGTTGGTATATATATTCTGGAACATACGTCAAGCGGCGGGATTTATATTGTTCCCTATAAAAGCGCAAGGCTTTGGGCATGGTTTCCAAGTAGCTATGGAGGTTTGGGAATCAGGCATATATATTAAGAAATAAGTGAGAGGGAGGTTTACTCATAGAGGGCAACTGCGATGGATGCAATACGTAGGTAAGCGGCGAGGGTATACGCGGCTTCTTCCTCTGATTGTGACATGGAAGTTGTTCGCGAGAACAACCCCAGGCTGGGGACGGTGTGGTTCAAGAAGAAAACGGTTACGCCGAGTACCTACCTACAGGGATCCAGACGACTGACGTTGATCAATCGCCCGCCCAAGCGCTCAGGCGACTGACGGATTCATTGGGATGGTCACAGCAGGTACCTGATGTTGGCAGATGTTGCATGTGTCTGTCCTGATTGACGATCAAATGCTAGATAGATTTCCCATCATATCATATGTGTCATGGTACCCATCTGCCGCTTCAAACACCCATCGGCCCTGACTGGCCTGGAGCCCATTGAGTTTCTCTTTTTTACAGTCCGAATATGTACAACCTGGGAGTTGAAACACTGATCAATGCGCAGCCTATCCACAGATTTCCACCTATTAGGCCAAGTATCTATTTTGGTAGGAGCTGACTACACGGGGTCCGAAGATTTTAACGATGTTGATATAGAAACCACACACACATGCCCGCGTGACCCTCAGACGGCAAAAACATTCGGTTGGAAGGAGCGATTTCCGAGGGATGATGTAGCATGTATTTATAAGAACTGCCCCCGTACACTCCCGGACGATACACAAATTGCCTGGGATCTTTCATAAGAGCGCTCTGGTTAGAAAACAACAATTAGATATTAGATGCTGTTGCAGTACAACTGTGCAGCTGAATTATATGTAAGCTACGGTTCAAAATATAGAGGGGTAGGGTGTATGAATCGCCAGCGCATCCACAAATTAGACAAGAAGACGACTATTACCGATCGTATGGCATTACCCCCGGCCCATTCAACCTATAGGCAACCTCCCAAGCTGACCGCCTGCGAGCCCTCTCCTTTTCATGGAGCATCATGAGCGAATCCTGGTCAGTAAGGCCAAGATCCATGCCCATACGCATCATCGATGCCGCATAAGACCTGGAAGCTGCAGACGAATGTCAGTATGATTGTTATCTATCAAGGATACTGGTTGAAGCTCACAAGCACTCCCATTTGCCTTTAACCACCAAGTAAGCAAAATTAGCGCGTGGAGTGTGTCCATCGAAGGGTTGTGCATGACTTGATTTCCAATGGTCTATGAAACAGTAAGGCACAGGTTGGACAATGTCACTGGTTGCGCTTACCCTCGCATTTTCGAGGTATGTCTCGGAGACGTTAGGAAGACCACGAACGACTAGGTCCGGAATATTATCCGCATATCTGATTTGCAACATGAGCAAATGACAGTATTATGGAGGAAGGGATATTACCTAGACGCTATGGCAGCAATAACATTAGATATCATCGGTGGAAGTCTTCGGTCCCACACTTCTTGAGAAATTTGTTCATAGGCAAGGAAGGGGAATTCTGCGCCAACTTGCTCGAAGAAAATGCGGACATAAGTCTGCATGAAAACGGGGTGAGGGTTCTGAGGTTGCTCTGGATCGAAGAGCTGAACGTGGCGGGAGTTTTGTGGATACAATGGCGGACGGGAGTGGCTCGAGGGAGAACTATAATAGCCCGGATCGTTTCGTGCGTGGAACGAGGAAACAGAAGACGGGGCGCCATGTCTTAATTCATGTTTAGACGACATGTTGACTTTGGATGATCGCTGATAACTATACCTGTTGGACGGGTCGACCTGGTGACGAGGATCAGAGGAATAGGACTGGTAGCGATTATTCGCATCGCCATCAGCAGACACCATGCCGCTGGCCTTTGGGGAATGCGAGTTGGAGCGATTGTTGGAGTGGGATGACAGGGCGGGACTGGAAGAACCTGAAGCGACAGAAAATGCATCTAGAGCAGGGTTTGTGTCGTTTCTGGCGGTTGGATTGAGATAGATCTTGGAGAAAAGGGCGTTGGGACTTACCTTTGCTCATCGACATAAGTCCCAACATTTGGGCCTGCTATGGCACGACTTCTTTCAGCGAAATATCTTTCTCTGTCACGGAACCGGCAAGGGATTTTGGAGGCTTTGCAAGCTTCGCATTTTGTTTCCGGGGATGGCTGGAGGCACTTGATCTTCTTCAGCCGGCTTGTGTTTTTTTTTACCTCGGTAAGGACGAGACGAGAGGGCAGATGGAGTGGGGCTTACCAGTTATCGCAGGAAGTGACGAGACGGGGGCGCTTTTTGTGGCCCTGGTTGTGTTGAGGCGACTCGATAATGAACTGGAAGGAGTCGTCCATTGAAAAGAGCCGATCGGGGCTGGAAGGGTCTTAAAGGGTGGGCTATATACCTCGAGGCAGGAATGCGACAGTCACGGGTGTAACGGTCTGGAAAATGGGATTTAATGGTCAGCCAGAAATATCCCGTTTCAACACAGCCGCGCGACAAACAAGAAATCCAACAAACTTGGGATTCCAAGGGCTGCTTGCTCAACAGCTGGCTCCGATCGGATCTTTGCCACGCCTGAAAGGAAGCACCTGCTGCACAGCCCGTAGTGGCGACTAGCCGCCCGAGTCAACTTTCGCCGGGCCTTTCTAGCCGTTTCAAGAGCCACTGCCATCAAGAGATCCCGCCAGGGCTGCCAGCCGTCCCCATCCTCCCACATGAGCAACAAATCCTTCCAAGCACTCCTCACCTCACCTCTGTTCCAATTTCTGATTTTTTTACTCTGGATAACTCGATGCCGGTAACCCTTCGGCAAAATTCTCATGGCTTGCCACGTGGTCTTCCATCACTTCGATCGAAACAATTTCATTTTTTTTATTACCAAAGTCCCCACGCATGAAGCCATCCGCCTACGACATATACCACCCGCAACGCCAAAGTACAGGCAACTGCTTTATCAGACAAGTCCTATGTTCCCGCCTACCTCGGTGCGAGCCGTGCTCTCATCAGGAACACGATCACGGAGTCAAATCCCATGAATGCCTCAAAACAGATGGGCGGTTTCGCGTCAAAACATTATGAAATGTCTAAAAATGTAGGAAATCCACTTGTACAGGAACCAGCTGCCTGAGTGAGGAACAAGCTGGAACACATGTCAATGAAAAGAGACAACTTGTGAGCTTTCATCATCTCTCTGAAGCCATGTCATGCATGACATCGTGATGCCACGGCCCCCATATCTACATCGGCTGTCACGGCTGATACAGTATTCGAGAAGGATGCCACTGGATAAAGTAGGGCCCCCCCTCAAAATGAAACAGAGCATTGCGCGATCCATTTCCCCTCCGTGACCTTGATAACATTTTCTGATTGTTCACCAACGAAAGAGCATCTCTAGGGCCGCCCTTCACGGGGATTGCCTTGGCAAATCTGAATGCAATGGGGAGCCATTCTCACCGAGAGTGGCCGAGAACAGGAGTTGGTGGGTATCTGAAGTTTCATCCTAGAGCGAGCAAGATCGTATCAGACTTGGTTCAAGTATTTATATAGTGTACTCACCTCGTCCTCCAATTCATCACCTCGTGAAGTTGATGTCAAGCCACGAGTTTCCTCAAGCTCAACGTGATACCCGTTCTCTCCATCAGCACCCACTAAAAGATCATCTTCGGGAAAAATTGGATTTCCGTGGGCGTCAAGGGGAACCTTGGATTCCATCGATTTACGATACTTGTGGAAGGTAAAAAGTATGATGCCTGTGGTACAGATGCTGTCAATACATAGACCTGCAATCCCATTGGTCTTGTAAAACTCCTACCGCATATGGTGATTGAAACCCCAGTGATGTTGAGCGGAGTAAGCTTGTCACCAAAGAACCAAGCTGATATTGTGATCGTTGTAACCTCCTTCGCTATCCCAGCAATGGACATAGGAACGACGCCTGTTCGCTGGATGATGCTAAATATAATTTATCCTTAGAACCAGAAAGCAGGGCAGATATTGGAGTTGGACGAACTAAAATTCACTCAAGATCATGCAAAACGCGATGACCCCGGGGGAAGCTAGATATATTGTTGTTTGCAAGCTTTTACCAGTTGTGGCAAAGAAAGGGCTTTGAAACATAGAGATCCAAGAGTCTACGAGGACGCTGATAAGTGCGAGCGTAAGTCCCATTGACGGTGCAAGCCAATAAATCGTTGCGGCCGGGTTGTCTAGTCCCATTTTACGATTTTGCAAAAGTATCTGGGTCAGGCTCCATCGAAGACCGCCACAAGCGCTTGCACTGAGAACAAGAATAAGTCCTTCCAACACGAATTTAGTCTCGGTGGCGACCATGAGGAGAACGCCAGAAAATATTAGGAATATGACGCCAACAAGACGCCAAGAGAATGATTCTAGGCGAAAAAGAAACGCAAAGAGCAAGACAAATATTAGGGAAGAGGATTTGCACATAGCTGAACGCCAGTGAGAACGCGGCAATGGAGATAAATGGTATTTTTGCTTACTGTAAAAGGATAAGGTGATGGTCTTGAGAGAGAGATTGGACAATCCAATATCCAGGCTTGAGGCAACAGCAGTGGGCAATGCTTTTTTCCTGGGTAGAATATGAGTAAGTCTCTGGCCAGTAATACGCAAAGCGTCGACACGGCGACAGGCTTCTTGATCCACCCACCCGTAGTCAGCGATTGTCGGTCTGTTGGCGGGTTTGAAACGTTTCGGCCAAAAGTGTCGCATTGCGGCAGCCAGGATAAATTGTACAAACATGTGTATTGTCGTCACAAAGAGAGGATAGGGAAAGTCAAGATGATCTGGAGAGAACATCCATTTGTTATACACAGAGAGAGCTGTTGCAAATAGGAACCTAAAAACGCAACATAAGGGGCGAAGTAGGACAATGTATGCATGGTACTTGCCATGCAGCAATAAAGAGTGTGTTGATTGTAGCATTTCTCCACCATAAGCGTTTTCTGTCAACAAGTGACGGTGCGTAAAGCTCTCCATTTGGACGAGGATCCTCTAGTTCGTCGATATCATATGTAAAGGAATGGCGCAGTGTCTGTGGCAGGCTTGTCAAGGGCTCAACCGCTGTATACTCGTCGGGACGTGTCATGAAGCAAAGGAGGCATAAGTTGCTCACGGTCACAACCTGGCAAAGTATATCATTGCGGTTATTATTGTACATAATTGATCTTTAAAGGACTGTTCGCAGCCTGCGCACGCAGATATATACGTATATATTCAAGACGGTTGCGTTAGAGGCAATGAACCATTCCCAGAATCACTTGCGCCAGCCTTTGCCTCGCGCCTTGAAAAATCAAGCGTTAGTCTTGTTCGATGTGAGGTAAAAAAAGGCCAACCATGTTCTCCAATGGTCGAACTGCTTCTGATGAAGATACTCGCGCAAAAACTCATTTTTCTTCATCTCAGAACGAAATAGTGGTTGTTGGAGAAGATCAAGATGGTGAAGCGCATGAGGGTAACTGCATATGGCGTGTCGATCCAGAAGTAAGATACGTCGTCAGGTGTTGTTCGACATGGTAAAAAAAAATCTGACTGTATAAATCGAGCATAGTCCTTCTCTTTAAAATATTGAAGGTAGGACAGGAAGTTGATAAACGCTGGTTGCTCCAAGATGTTTTGTTGGGCAAGCGAATGAAGATAAAAAGGATTTGCAAGGGATTGGACAAACTCGAGCTCCAATTCAAATCTGGCACGGTTGACTGACTTCGGATCGTTCAAGGGCGTCCCGGGCGCAACTTGACGAGTATCAGGGCTGGTGTCGAGGTCCATCGAGGTCTTGGAAAAGGTATCTTAGATCTACGTTGTTGACGGCATTGACAAAAACCGTCACGTGGAACGACGCGTCTCCCACAGACTCAGAAGTCACTTTTTAATAAACTTAAGTTTAAAAGGCAACCCAAGCCCACCGACCATGTCAGGCGAGGATGATAGCAGTGGCTGGCAGCTCACGGAATCAGATCCTAGCGTATTCACGTATGGTTTTAATGCTTCGTTCTAACTGGCTCTTAAGTTCACGCTATTTTCACAGAGAGTTGCTAAAAACTCTGGGAGTACCTCTGATCGTCGACGACTTGTATTCTCTGGACCCTGAAACGCTTCAATCCCTTCAACCGCTACATGCTCTTATATTCCTATTTAAATGGATCCCATCTTCTGCTAGTGCCGCCTCTGCTGGCCAATACGATCCTGATTTTCCGGGTTTCTTTGCCCACCAAGTCGTTAACAACGCCTGCGCCACATTAGCCGTTCTCAATGCTCTTGGCAATATCCCTTCCCTAACCACAGGGTCTCAGCTTGCGGAGCTTAATAGCTTTACCGCTGGAATGGATCCTCAAACGCGTGGGATGGTCATCACAAGCGCAGACTGGCTCCGCGAAGCTCACAACGCCCTTTCTCCCCCGAATGCAGTCTCTCTCGATGGCCTGGCACTTCCTAGAAGAAGCGAGGATGCCTATCATTTTGTGGTCTATCTTCCAATCATGGGTGCTGTGTATGAACTTGATGGTTTGAAAGAATTTCCCGTTCGCCATGGTGCCTATGAGGAAAGCGGTGAAGGTTGGCTGAAAACTGCCCGGCAAGTCCATACTTACGACTCGGGAATTAGAATGAACTCATGGTCAATCCAGCGACGTGATTGAAACCCGCATCCGCACATATCCGCCGGGAGCAGTGAGTCATCATCTATTGGCTCCCTTAGAGATCGTGGCATTGACTCAATCATCGCTCTATAGCTTGAATTCAGTCTTCTGGCACTCAGAGATGATCCTTTACCTGCGTTGCAGGCACGTCTTGCGGAATTGCAGTCGACTAATTCTTCGGCTGCTAGCGAAGTCTTTTCGCTCATCTCTAGAGAAAAGGATAAACGCCAACGTTGGGCCGTGAGTTTCTAAATGCGCCTCCTCTGTGCACAATTGAATTTGTGTC
The DNA here is from genome assembly GCA_018850275.1 of Tephrocybe sp. 9174TJB. Classification (NCBI taxonomy): domain Eukaryota; kingdom Fungi; phylum Basidiomycota; class Agaricomycetes; order Agaricales; family Lyophyllaceae; genus Tephrocybe; species Tephrocybe sp. 9174TJB. Next base: position 30,638 of record JABAJT010009769.1, read on the forward strand.
ATATGACCCAGTTTGAAAACAGCCTTCGAAAACACAACCATGTCGGGCTCATTCATGCTCTTCTCCTTGCCCTGGCTAAAGGAGGAAAGCTCTCATCGGCCGAAGTGCAAGCCAAATCGATTATGCAAGCTCGTATCGACAACAGGAAGGCAAGTGGAGAAGATATGGATGAAGATTAATGGGTGCTATCAGCACATAGGCATTGTTTCCTTCCTAAGATTTATGAATCTAGACTGGCAATTGTTCATTATCACAAGCTACAAAGGATGAGATGGATTGAATTCCTTCGGATTCAGAACGGCTTTACGTCCACTAGCGCGTCAAAGCAGTCCCACGGCTTTTCGTCGAAAGGGAGTGAATGTCAAACGATGCCAATTGCCCTTCTATGTGTGAGTTTTGAAACGCAAAGAAAAGGACAGCTGTCATCCTAGTACCAGACTTCAAGCAGCGTGACACGGGAATTCAGGAATGTATGGAAGTTGTTTATAAAAACTTACCGTGGTCCAAGTAAGATTCGAATTTTTCATATACAACCTTGGAACGACCTTTCAATTGCAGGCAGCCTTAACCCTGTATTGTTTCATCCACTTCTAGGTACTTTAAGTCAACGTACTCCGAGGTCATTTTCCATTTGGGTCATCATTCGTTCCAAACCCCCCGCACTCAGCGGAGCATCCAGCGCACTGGCGGAAGCGTGACTCATGGCCGGTGAAGCGAGGCCTTGAGGTGAGGAAAGTATATCATCGAAGTCACTCGGTGAGCTGGGTGATTTCAAACTTGGCCGTGGTGGCCGGGCTGGAGATGTTGGTAGGCGAGGGGAAGGGGGTAACCCGATCAACCGAGGGGAAGCTGGCAACCCATTCAATCGCGGAAGAGCTGAAAGATGAGGCACGGGAACTCTTCTTGGCTTTAGTTCGGAATCATCTGGGGGTGACACGGTAAGCAAAGGAGGAGGCGGTAGGCTGTGTAGCTGCCTCGAGTTCTCGACCATATCCTTTGGCGGGGGTGATTGAGAGGATGGCACTCCGTCATAGGCCTTCGGAGGTGGCGTTATCCCTGCCTGAGCTCCCGGGTTTTGTCCAAAGCCAAGTTCTTCGTCGGATGCAGACTTTTGATGTTTTTTCTTGCTCCTCCGCCAAAGAATAAACAACAGAAGCAGGAGGCAGATCAAAAGTATGATTGCCACTATAGCAATTACGGCCCAAATTGAGTGATTTGTACCAGGTGCTGGAGATCGGGGCCATAAGCCCGGCTCCTACAAAGATATGCTAGGTCACGATCAGGCAGGTGTTGAAAGTCAAAATACATACTATCGCTGCGACGTTCCGAGAATGGATGGGGTGGCGATGAGTCATGTCTTCCTCCGAATGCCTAGACAAGGGTCATGGGTCATCAATGCGTTGAACATATAGGTGGAACCAGAGATACCACTGACTTGAGGTCGCGAAACGCCTTCAAACTGATGGGTCCAGCCCAACAACCGCCAACTTGATGGCTAATTGCCACAAAAAGTGGAAGGAAAGTGCCAACTGTGCCCATGACTATGTGGCTCCCGGCCAAAGTCGAAGGGATTGGTGGAGGAGATCAACTCGCAGCGCCCAAATCCAAATTGTGACCGTTTTATTTAGCCCGCCAAGACTTTGATGGATGGCACAGCCTCAGGCTGCCTGATTGTTGCCAATTTGAATATTCTTCTCGAAACCGTTTCGTAGCAGTCAGTGCCACCATAAGTGCTGTACCATCTTGTACCCTAGCAGAATGTGGTACGTCGAAAATGTGCTCCGGATCGGACTCTGCTCCCAAACGAGGCGACCTGCTCAACAACATTGGCTGGTATATGTCGTACACCTTCGCCAGAATATCGAACAGAATCGACGGGCTTTCGGAAGTAAACCATAGAACACTAGTCATTTAAATCTACGTTGCTGCAACATTAATAATATGGATATGCCTTTATGCCACTATTGCGCCGGTAGTTCAAAAACACCTTTTCTTGCTGGATCGAGACGCGGAGCTTGCTTTCATCTGCTTCTAGTGTGCTAATTGTTCAGAAATCCAATAAGCACTGGAGCACACGAAACTGCGGCGAAACAGAGTGGCAGGCAGGCCTCTCATACAGGAGAACACATTGATCAGGAAGTCGCCTTGAATTCTTTCTTCCACACCAAGAGTCGCCCTCAGTGCGTTTTGGGTGGCTACCAAGCATGTACTTTCTGTTGGTATCGTTTCATAGATTAAAGGCACGCTCTGACCATCTCGCACAACCAAAGGGAGTTAAAGCTCACATACTCTATGTAGTCAAAATAGCGCGCCTTCACACCTTCCGATTCAGGGCGAGGGAATGTCTTTCCTCTTCTCATAGAGGTCGTAGGCCGGCTCCT
>JABAJT010009770.1:3551-32683 GCA_018850275.1 Tephrocybe sp. 9174TJB
GGCATGGTCTCGTAAGTGTGATGGAATTAGGACACCAGTCGTGGGTGTGAAAGGTACGGTTGCTGAGCTATGGGGTTCCCTCGAGGTCATGAATCATGAGGTCTAGAAACCTGGGGGGACGAGTCCCTTTTGTGCTTGGTCCGAGGAACCTGGTGTTGGGAACCCGGAGGGTGCAAGCATCTTGTGATGTGTCAGTATGGGTCTTGAAAGGGAGTGTATTAGTCACCTGTTGAGCGCCCTGCTGCTGCTGCATCATTTCCTGTTCTTGGGCTACGATTTTGGCCTCGTCTTCGAGACTGAGTGCCAAGGGAAGCGCAACGAGCAATGCGGATGTGGTGATGACCCAGACAATGTTTCCTACGATTTTTCCTCCGCGCTTGACGAAGGCGGTGGTGTTGGAGATGCGGGAGGTGATGGAATGGCGTGTGGTTGGTGGTACAATGTCTACAAGGGCGGCGATGCGGTCGAAGAAGGACTCGTCTGCAGAGAGGTCAGAGTCGACTGAAGACAGGGATTCTACTGATGAAGTGCGGGACTCGTCGTCTGTGGCGTAGGGGGACGCTGCGGCGTCCTTTTCTTCGACAATAGAGACCTTGACCATGTTGACGTTGCTTGAGAGGAAATTTTCGGTGCCGAACGTGACGCGCGAAGTTCTTGGTTCGGAGGCCTTCCTAATTGGGACATTTGCTTGGCTCTATTAGTCTTCCTCGACCGCCGCATGCTTATAAGTATCCAGGCTCAATGATAAAACAGACTTCCCTTCCCCCCTCCCTCTCCTTTTACCCCGCACCACCCCTCCGCCCATGCAGAACGACGTCAACCGCATCGTCGACGACACTCCGTCTCCAGGTCCGATCTGCTTTTTACCCCACATTCACAACTCAACTCAACGCGACGATAGCCTACCTTCACTCTTCCCAAGCCCTCCAGAACCAGATTAACGAATACAACAAGTCTCTTCCTCCCCCTCGAAAACAGAACACTGCCTGCGATGCCTGCAGGTCCGTCAATCCATATCCAGATGTCTCATAGTTCATCTCACTCTCGGCCCTCAGGTCGAGGAAAGTCAAGTGTAATCGTTTACCGGGTCAAGACAAGGTGATCTTCATCCCCATGTCTCCATACAACCATTTATTCTACATCCTAATCATTTCCACAGTGTCAGGTAACTACCATCCCATTTCCGTACCCTCCTGCGCTCACCATTCGCATCTAGCACTGTCTATCGAAGAGCTATCCCTGCACGTTCGTATCAATTTCTGCCCCGGAAGGCGCACAATTTCATCCTACTCGTTTCAACAGGCATCTTATTCAACAAGCCACCAGCGAGAAAAAGCGCAATGCGTCCGTCAGCCGGAGACCTAGGAACAGTAGTTCAGCAGCATCTTCAAAGTACTCTGTTCTTGACCCCTCTGGAAAGCCAAGCGCCGTGCTCGGTCGCTTCGCAGAGCCACCATCACCAAGGTACTTCAACTCCTTTGTAACCCACTCTTTCAACTACCCGCTGACAACTCGTCAAACATTCAGCGGGTCATCTCCGGCCGCCCTGATGGTGTAGGTGCTGTACAATTACCGATTTATGGGCGTCTCTTATTCCCTTCCTAGCTCCTCTTCCATTTTGGATAATGTCAATGCCATGGCACCCCCACCCGTTCCAAACACTCAAAATTTACCCCTTGGAGTCAAGTATGGGTTTCGTCCCAATATCACTCTCGCGACATCCACTCGAGAGCTTCTATCATACATTTTTGCGCCACCTGAACCAACCGAGTAAGCTATCTCCTTAATTTCCTTTTATTCCAAGTACCTTACTTTGTCATCCGATCGCAGGAATCAACAAACATTCCCTTCTGTACCTGGTCGAGGTCCTTCTCCTTACGATGCTTGGGGCGTCCACGCATATCGGCTTGAAAACGATAACTTCAAGGCTGAGTATGTGTATCCATTAAATACCATCTCACAGCCCATCAAATATGGGAATATCTAAACCACATTTGGTTCTCTTTCTTGTCAACCTGACACTTTCCATCCTTCTCATTTCATTCCGGCGATTCTTCTTCCCAATTCTTGTTTGTGCTTATCCATCTGACTTTATCCATCACCGACAGATTTACACTGGATCTCGTGGAAGTATTCTTCCAAATCGTGCATACTCGGCTTCCCCTCCTTAATCCCGCCCATTTCCGTGATCGCCTTCAACTCAACCCATCGGCATCATCCAATGCAAGGGACCCCCTGCATCCTGCGCTGGTGGCGACCGTCCTTGCATGGGGGACAAAGTTCTCCGAGCATCCACTACTTGTAGCAGACAGAAACCGCCCAGGTCATCAAAGCCTCTTGGCCAAAACACTGATTGATCGCGCCAGGGACCTCGCTGAAGCATTGAAAGTACATCGAATACCAAAAACCGATCATGTGGTTATTGGCTTGCTTATCGAGCCTCTACAAAGCCGTAAGTAGAGCCGTCATTTCTTATGACATGTATTGAGAATTCGCCTCCGATACAGAGATTGCTGATGATCCTAGTGGTATGGAACGTGTTCTCGGTCATGACACAGCTCTCTCACTAATTTTATTTTCTATCTCACGTTCAGGCTTCCGTGGATTTTGGCTGACGGCGGCGACACGACATCTTCTGGATCTGCAGGTATGCTTGGTTACGCACGTCAGAGCTTACGCGTCGTATTCATATTTCTCTATTCCCATTTAGATCAACCACAAATCTACGTTGGCAGCCATACCTGACCCCGAAAGTCGCGCAATGATGGTGTTTGCATGGTGGATGGCATGCTTTTGCGATGCTTACGCCTCGGCGTATTATCGTCGGAAGCCAGTCCTCGATGACGAAGATTATGATATCGACTTTTACACTGGAGACCCGGTCATTGCGGGTAGCCTGGATGGTGGACCTCTCACGTCCCCAAGAGAGCAACTCGAAGTAAGTAAATTGCCCATTGGGTTATCATAGCTACCCCTCTATGTGGCGCCTGACCGTGTGACCTCTTTTGACAGATCTTGGTGGGTGGCAAAAGTCTACAATGCACTCAGCATGGTCTTTATTGACGGAACCAATAGGGGTATTATGGTGCAGCCCACTCATTAGCCCGTACTGCACGGAGCATGTCTCGACAGCTCTGGAAACCTGTGACGGATTCACAAGGCATACCTCTTGAAACTCTCCACGAATTCACAGTGGCTCTATCCGACTGGCGTGACAAGTATCTCAGCAGTGTCGGTGTTCCCAGTAACTTCAAGGGGGAGTGGGATTTTGTCTCCGTGCGTTGGTTCTACTCCGATTTGGCTGCCACATCATGTTCATTTCCGCACCTAGGCCGTGTCATCATGCGCGAGTGACGCTACTTACCATGTCATGTGGATCATTCTGTTCAACGCTCTTGACGATTTCGGTGTCAGGGAGATTAATAACCGTTCCGTGGAGCCAAATAATCCGCGTATTGAGGAGGTAAAGCGAAAGGTCCTCGAAGAGGCGTTGCACGGCGCTCTCCGGATATCCGGGCTTGTGAGTACACACCTCCCTTCTTTTCAATCTCGGTTGGTTCCTTGACTGATTCGATTCGGGGGGCCTAGGCGCAAGTACTGACTACCAATGGTTATCTGGTAAGTAGTAAAGTTCTTCTCCCACCCCCTCGCCCCCTCGCTCCACTCCCACTTGGCCGTTTGCACCGAGAGCCACTCCCGATTTCCGGTATACCGTTAGATAGCATGATACCGATCTCTCTCCGTTTGCTTACGTTCCGATGCTCATCCTTTTCCCCTTTCCTCTCCAGCGGCTCGATCCCGCGGTCATGCACGTGAGCTGCATCCAAGCTGGCACGCTGCTTGCACGGATGGGCAACGAGGGTGTCAAAGCGTGTATTGGAGGTCTGGAGCAGTATAGTTATTCCTACGAGGAAGCAGGGGAGCAAGCTATCGAGATGCAGAGGGTATATCAAGCGGCGCTTGCTGGGGAGCCACAATTCAGTCATATGGGCGCGACGCTGCCAATACCAACGAGGACAACGCCGGAGGGTGCGGGAAGTGGAGATGATCAGGATATGGAGATGCAGGACGCCAAGCAACATCAACACCACCACCAACATTCGGGATGGCGTTAAAAAGGCAGGCACCAGGCTCCGAGTACTTTATCACTACACTCTCTTCGTTGAACAGCATTGTCACTGCTTCTCACAAGGCTCCGTGCGTTGCACGCGGCTTTTTTTTTCTTTTTTCTTGTTTGTTTGAGCGCATATTTTCATTTTACAACCACCCATCACTACCAACCACACCGCTAGTACCGACGCCACCCTATCAGACCTACACCACGGTGGCCCTTTGCTCCTGTACATTACTTGTAACCATCCCATCGGACAACGTTATACTTTTGTATGTACTCTTGTGTATGTACTCGGTCAGGACTGTATAAGGATGTGTGTGGGTTGCAACTTGGTTGAGGGTCGTCGGACCTACATAGCTTGGCCCCTCCGAGCTCCAAATTTAAAGCGCATATAACGAAACCCGCGAATCCCCCCACTCCCCCTTACTACAATTCGGAAATGATTTATACATATATAAGTATATTAATGAGAGTTCATCTTGGTGAATTATTTATTACACAGTCCTGGCAGGCTTCGAAATTCCTGGGCCTCGCAACGTACGATGTCAATGATGGCAGAGGAACCCAAAAAAACGCGCCAAAATGAAATTACATACACCACACGTATATCACGTATAAGTACTACAGTAATAATGCTTCGAATTCGAACAAGTTCATTCCCGAGTTCATGCGATAAAGTGCCATGGAGACAACATACATACTCTGAATCAGGCTACAAGCTCTTAAGGGAAAGGAAAAATGGAATCGAACGCTAACGATCTCGAGCTACTAACTGCTTTGGGTGTGTATGTGGGGAAATACAAGATACTACTAGCATGGATACGATGCTAGTAGTGGTTATGGGGACGGGTTGTGGGTATCGCCGTTTTGTGGTGTTATATGGGCAGTGGATGTATGTGGATGGGGTTGTAAGAGGGGGTTTTTGCATGGTAGTAACGAACTAGTTGAACGATGGGATTATTTATTCGATATTTGAATTGAATGAGTTATGTGGAACGATGCATGGGGTTGTGGATGTGTGTGAATGTGTAAGTGGGTGAGAGAGATTGGAAGAAAGAGAAAGACTAGAACCGGAGGGACGTCAGGTGAGTTATTAGGATATGGGTTTTCTGATGGGGAGAGGAAAGAGAAGAGAGGGGTGAAATGGTTGATGCATGAAGAGGAAAAGTCTGAAGTGAAACTCGTAAATGATACGAAGCCTAGAGATGAAGAGAGAAGGGCCCAAGAGAGTAGTATAAGAGTCAGCAGAGAATCAATAACGAGGCGTGTCCGTCTACCCCCTCCCGAAAGGATTGATACCGCCCGCCTCTTCGAACAATGCAATCTTAATTGCATGCAACACGCTCCTTTCCTGCGCAGTGATGAGGCCCTCCCTAGCACCTGCATCGAAGAACAATAATAAAGCATCAATGTGTGTTTCTGCTTCGTTAATAGTGGGGATATGTTGTGGCGTGCGTTGGTAATATTCTGGTTCTGGATTGGGAGGCGGGGGAGGGGGTTGATGAGTGGAGGATGGAGGAGGTACGGATGCATGATGGGAAGAAACCGATGAGGGGATGGAGGAGAGAGTGGGAGAGTAAGAGTGGGAGGTTGGGTATCCGATGGCTGGGACTGGGATTGATAGCGAGGAAGGGTGAGGATGAGAAGAAGCGTAGGTCGTGGTGATGTGATCGATATCTTGTTCAACATCGCCTTCGCCGTCCATATCTTCGAGGGTGTTGTCGTCTTCGTTATGCGGCGACATTGGCTCGAGCGCCACAGGTGAGCCTTGGATCAAGCGTGCCTTGTTCATGTCTGCGAGGTCGACATCTGTGATAGAGAGCACGTGCGATGAGTTTGGCATGTTCACGGATAGAGGCGTCGCTTATTGCGATATTTTTGGCAGTACAAGAGGAAAGCCAATTGCGGAGTTCTTCTTCAATTTGGGGGAATTTGGAGGGTCTGTGCGTTGTGCGTTGTACGATCAGTGAACTGTATGCAGTAGATAGAAACGACGGACCTGTGTTTGGCAGACCTGTCTGCAGGAGTATCGATTGCTGTGAGCCATTTTGATTTGTGCTTGAGGATCTTGGAGATTGTGCTGCGCTCTACGCCAAACTCTGCTGCGATGTCTTCCTGGCGAGAGTTTGGGTTGTCCTGGTGGAATTTGCAGATGCGTTTGCGGTCAGTGTTGTCGAGGCGCTGTTTCCGTTGTTTCGGCTTGACGGTGGTTGTCTGTGAGTGAGACGCAGCGGAGGCAGAGGTGCGAGCTGATGCACAGCTGAGTGCTGGGGATGGGGCACGGTTGTGAGTGTAGGGAGACGGGGTGGATGAGGGCGTCATGGGGTCATAGCTGCGGTTGTAAGGGGCTGGACGCTGTGGAGAGCGGTGAGCAGGAGTATACGGTGAACGACGAGGACTGACGCGTGATGAGCGTGGAGGAGCAGCAGAGGAGCGGACAGGGCCGGACATGGGAGGGAATGCATAGGGAGGCGAGGCAGAGGAGAGTGCAGGAGAAGGGTATTCCATGATCACACGCGGTGTTTGCCAGCCCTGATAGTACTCCATCATCTTTCTTGCTACAAACAACTCTCCCGCCCTTAAGTACCTCGCCACATACCAACGAGGCCTCTACGCTACCGAAGCCTCTCCGGCTCCCGCTACGAGCTTGGAAAATCCCTTCCAGATCAAAGGTACACTGACAACACACCCCATGAGGACATGCACCCATACTGGTGGTTTTCCACCTAAATTTCCAATGGCGGAGCTGCCCTCTTTCTTCTTCTAGGTTTTATTTTTCAACTCTACCACCTACGACGAAAACGAACGAGTATTTCACCCCCAAGTTTGGCTAGGAACAACCACCGCATGACCATTTACTCAATCTAGAACCCACCCTCATCTTGTATCCCACCCAAATCTCAAACCTAACCTGTCAATGAGTCTACCTATCCATATATGTTCTATGCAAACTTCGTCATCGATTCATCGCCCCTGTATTCCTCGTCATTTCCCGCTCATTATTAACTCAGCGAATATTCGGACAAGGTGAGAACAACCATCCGTTCAGGTCAGCTGGTCAGCTGCCTCTGTCCATGTTCTTTCGAATTTACTTGCCTCACTTCAATTAATTGACGCTTGCAAAACATCACCCAAGATGGGATAATAGATAACCTGAGAACCCACACCCTACGCCGCATATCCGAATCGCTACCGCTCCTCTTCTCTCGACTTATTAACAAAACTTTGCAACAATATTTATGCGAATCGGCTTCTCGCGCGAAATGTCCACAGATACCGGTACACAATGAACCTCCAACTCGTGTATTTGGGGCAGCAACTGGTTGTGCTTCTCCGAGCTTCCTTCCTCTTCTCTCAATCTCGATTTCCTCGATAGACTGCCCTTCTTCATTCGTGCAGGCACGAGGCCGCATTACTCCGCCTGTATCCCGAACCCAAAATATTATTTCCATGTCATGTTTTCTACATAGCTAATTCTCTGAGCTGCGGAACGAGTGGAGGCGATCGTCAGTCAGCATTAAGCCTAACTCGGGACTCCATCTACTCCATCTACTCGTCAGCCTAGGCCTACCCCCCACAAACCGCATAGAAACTCTTCGAACCCGTAAATCAAAGTTCTGTTGAAATCTCAAACTTGAAATCCACCCCGATCATCAAGATCGTCTCGGAGATAATTGTTTCGCAGGCTCCCTCCCGTCAGAGTTTGCATTGGGTACCTGCCTTCTTGGAAGTGCGATTGAGGTGGTTCGTTTCTCCAACGACTCCAACGACTTGAAAGTTTAAGAGACTTTGGATCCTACGAATTGGATATGGTATGGCTGTAGTGTAAGCCTAACAGGACCAGGAACTTGCAGGCCTGTATCGCGAGGCGTTTGGAGGGTTTAGATTCGAACTAGAAGCCTCACTGGCAGATGGTGGTGCAGACGCAGATCATCCCGTTACATACCAGGCGTGTCGGACGAGGTCATCGGATCCAATAATAGCATATTGGCATTGGCAAGGAAGGTCTTTTGATTGGCCGGTACGAATCAAGTTGGAGGTCTAAGGGTTTCTCGGATGTGAGGCGACTCGTGGTGATTATCGATTGCTGATATTTTAATTTTCACAACAATAGAAGAAGGAAAAAGAAGGTGAAAAAAAGAAAAACATGATGCATGCAGTCCGTAAACCGGACTTGCAGTGTGGGGGCAAATAAGGGTTCTCCCTGGTTCTCCCCCTTGAGCATGACCGCGATTGCAGAAAAGGAACCATCACTTGGAATGTCAGGGATTTCCAAGAACGAATGTCTCGGAAGGGTTTTGAAGTTAGATGCCAGTTGCTGATTTTATCGACATTGTCATTATACATGCGACATGCAACTTTCTTGCTTGAAGCCAGTGGCCATAGCTAGGATGATGCTCCCTGATCAGTGATTTTGTATTGGATTGAGCTAAGAGAGTTGGAGGACAGAGGGTACGATCGCGAATCATAGAACTACTACTGGCGATTAAATGTCATTTTATGGTTCAAGCTAGATGCGGGCCCGATTGGTCCGATGGGTTATTAGGAAGGCTGAGGAGGTCATTAGTATCGTATCATATATATATGATCCAGGCTTAACCCTGTATACTAGACGGACAGACCAACCTGAACCACCCTACATGGAGTGAGTCGATAACACAATGAACTTGAAAGGTCAAATCAGAAAGTCCATAGCTAGGTTTGGCGCCACCTATGGACACCCGGCATGGCGTGGGGAAAGAAAGGGTCAGAAGATGACTCGGACAAGATTCAATTCAAAACTTGAGACCTGAAAATTAATCCAGGGTGCAAAAAAAAAACAAGACCAAGGGATCTCTCTCAAGTTCGTCGACCATCCAACTGTCATTCAACGATGGCAAGTGGATGATCCATGTTATTTCCCTCCTGAAACCGCTTAATCCTTGATTCCTTTGGATATCATCGATGTGCCTTGCTTGTGTTTACGGACCGTTGAGCCTGATGTCTAGGGAGGTTGGGAATGTGTATATATGCGTATATGCATCTAAAACGGTTGATTAGGTTGCCTTTCGGAGGGGAGGACTCGTACTAGAACTCGTGGAAGGGCGTGGCCGCGTGTAAGCCACCATGCGCCGCCCCATATCCTCGTGCTTTTGGTGGCCATGTGCAAGTTTTTGAAACTTGCCTGCATCTGAATTCTGTGTGGGCTGGTGGGATGAATGTAATAGTTGTTTGGATGTGTATTGTGGAGTTGAGATCCTGATTTGGTGTGTTTGAAGGGTTCGAAACGGATGCCGGCTATTGGGAAGTGGAATGTGGTCAAGGTGCGGGCGGATGAAATGGCATCCCTATCAAATGGTGTTATCTTATCTGTCTCTACCTAATAATACTCTCTAATCTAAGAAATTGGATTGGAGGAAAGAGAAAGGACGTTAATATATGGATCATGATGACTTGGAATGACGCAAATTTGAGCCAAAAGCAAGAAAGGAATGTGAATAATATATGAAAGACTGTAACCGGTGGCACAAGTGAGAGATATCTGGTAAACGTTTTTCAGATGTTTTTCTGGGTGGAATCCTGCACGCTGATTTTCGAGGTCTAGAGCCTACTGCCTCACCTTGGTTTTCGAGACAAGGTCACAGGTGACCGCTGCCCAAGATGAACGCATGGCGGACATCGCCGCTCATCCGCTCATCCGTACTTCATCACATCTCTACATACCCGAGAATCCCACCGACGGATGAATCGCGGATCGTACTGCGCCCTGTATAGGCTGGTAGAGGCTGGGTCCAGAGCAGCCTGGAGTCCTAATCAATACCCATATAAGGTAATTCAGGGCGCCAAAATGGGCGGTTCAGCGCTTAGGTTGACGTCACCGGTATGTGTGGGGAAATTATTGTGATCGAAGGAACGACGTCCATACAAACCTTCTGAAGGCTGCCGAGTTGGTCGGTGCAATAGCAAATACAAAGGAGCCTTTTTATGCGACGATGGCAACGAAACATGAGTCAGATGGGGTCAGGAAGGGGGCGGTGGCTCGCCGGTGTATCACGGGAGATGGGTAAGGATTTTCGGAGCATTACGGAAGCTGAGGAGGGATATAACGAGTAGGGGGCATCCATTATTGTTGTCATTCAAACTTTGAGTTCTCTTATCGAGCCTTTCACATCTTCCATATGTCTATCCTTCGAACTGGAATATCACTAGCATCAGGAGGCTTGCCTCTACGGCGGGCTGCCCTACTCCAATGCTATGCCCGATCTCTGGCTCTGACGTCACCGACTCTCGCTTCATGTCGCACTCATCGATCATTCACGACTGGCGCGCCAAATCACAACTCGCTCACTGATAAATCGGCCCATACTACTTCAGTTGGTCCACATAAAAGCAAGTAGCGTGCATCACCTTGGGTTTTTGATAAGTTCCACCAATACAGAATTTGCTTTAACAGAGGATACGACTGCTGCGGCAACTACTGCTATTATTGCACAGGCAGATGCCGTGAGCACAGAGCCTCATACTCAGATTCGTGGAGATTGGGTTCTCTTCCACCCAGTGTACACACCAAATGAGCTCAAGGCTGTCGAGGTACGTGCTCTGTTACTAGAGATGATTGAGGAACCGACTTATTGAAGACCTTTTCCCCTTATGTAGGTACTTCACCAGGAGGCAAAGACTTTCTCAGATAAAATGGCTTATGGCATGGTCAAACTTGCCCGTGTCTTGTTCGATGTCGTCTCGGGATATAAACACTCCGATATCCAACCCCATGAGAAAATGAATGTGCAGGAGCTTAGGGCTGCCGGCCGTTTGTTGGACGATCGTGCTTACCTTAGTGTGAGTACACGACTTTCAAATCGAGTGCTTCCCCGATAGAATTGACTCCTTCTATAGCGTATACTTTTCCTGGAAAGTATCGCAGGTGTACCAGGGATGGTGGCGGCGACATTAAGGCACCTTACTAGTTTGCGTCTAATGGTGAGTATATACATCATTCGATTGATATTACTTTTGCTTATAGTGCTCTACCAGAGGAGAGACAGTGGATGGTTAGTTGCACCTCCGTCGGTGAACACCGATTTCTTAACTGACTTGTATACTTCATAGGATACACACATGTCTGGAGGAAGCAGAAAACGAGCGCATGCATTTGATGTACGAACCATTGTTCTTCTATTGGTTCGCAATTATTCACGCCTTTCTGCATTATACAGGACATTCATGACGCTGAAGAAGCCTTCACTTTTCTTCCGAGCGCTAATTCTCGGCGCTCAAGGAGTCTTCTATAATTTATTCTGTGCGTACTACTCTCGTCATTTTCGGGATACATATATGCCTTACCAACAATGCCATCAACAGTCCTAGCATACATGATATCACCAAAAATCTGCCATCGTTTCGTAGGCTATCTCGAAGAAGAGGCGGTCTTAACTTAGTGCGTACAACGGTTACCATAAATCAAAACATATCTCATTCTTTGCAAAGTACGAGATGCATTTCCGATTTGGAAGCGGGGCTCATTCCAGAGTGGACCAACGAACCTGCTCCTGAAATTGCAATCGACTACTGGCGCCTGCCAGCCGACGCAAAGATGCTCGACGTTCTGTACGCCGTTCGGTCTGATGAGACAACGCATCGATTCGTCAACCACAGCCTTGCAAACCTGAATCCCTCTACCGACGTCAACCCTTTCGCTTTGCGCGAACCTGATATGCATATCAAAGGAAGGCAAACATCGTATGTTCTATCGCTGTTATCTCTAGAAAATTACTTTAATCTTTCTTCGCTTTAGCTTCGACAGGGAAGAGGCGGAGAACTACGTCAAGGAATCGCATGCGCTGATGGAGAAGAGCCTTGCGTCGAGTGAAGAGCCTTTGTCTACGCCTAAAGTTTAAGCTTTCAAAATCAAAGGACACCAAGTCATGTTTTGGGTCAAGTAATTTATTTAATGGACGCAAAGAAGGGATAACTGTACAAGATTCCATAGTATGTACCCATACCATACCTACCCCCAGTTTAATTTGATCAACATGTCTGGATTATCATAAACTTGGGCTTGTCGGACTTGCCGCCCCGGGCCGTCACAAAATGAGGTACGAATTTGGGAGGTGCTTATGTGAGCCTAGTCTGAATCCCGAAATGGTTGGGCCAAAAATAGTGGACCATCCACGGACGACAGGCGTCATCGACGTTGAAGGTGCCACGAGCCTACCCCTCTCTCCTCTCTTTAAGTTATCGGTGGACATGGATTAATTCCCTTGACTTGATGCCTTCATCACATCACAATCCACCCTCAATAGCTGTTTCTTCAGCGAACGAGCCACCCCCAGACTCACGTCACTATGACACCCATCGACGGATGTTCATTGGGCCTATGCCTGAGAAGGTCATCTCACATAACGAGGCCCACCTCAAGAAACAAGAGCAAGGCAAATTAACCTCCAATTCGGGAAGGGAAGAGGTCGTGGACGACGTTTCTGAGATCATCAGGCGGAATGCCTTCAACTTCTTTCTACATCAGGGAGGTCGCCCGGAAGATTGGGGAGAGGACGAGGAGCGCAATATTGTCGAGGGTATGATACAAAGATGGAGAGAGAGCGAATGGGCCAGTATTTGGCGGAATAGGCGCGACAAGAAGAAAGCACGTCGAACGAGCCACTGGGTGGGAGGCAGCTTCGAGATTGGCCGTCTTTTAGGAGTGAATATACTCCAGGATCCCGAAGTTTCTAGGGATGTTGCTTCCATGGTAGGCAGCTCAGTGCGAAGGGTACCACTTACAGACACCCGAAATTCATCTGACTGGCCTCGAACATCGGCTTCAGTTGATCAGGAAACCTTTGTCTCTGCTTCAACCGGATTTCATCATGGTAATGGAACTCCTGAGCGTGGAGATTCTCACTATGCTTCCTCGAGCACATCCCTCTTACGTTTATCGCGCGAAGGAATGAATGGCCCAAAAGCCGTGACGGAGATTGTGTTGCCACGCCCAAAATTGGTAGAGGTGTCGCCACCGCAAGTCCAGAGTGATGATGTATTGGCTTCCGGCAAAAAAGGAAAAGGCAAGCTCGTGCATTATGCTGATCCACCTTTGCAAGAAGAGGAAGACGAAACTGCATCTCCCGCGGATGTATTGGAACGGTCGGGGTATGAGTCCTTGCAAGACACCAGTGCCGGAGCAGCGATCGAGTCGACCCCCCCGGGCTTGCCATCTTCGTCAAGTCTCGAATGGGAAGACATCATCATGAGAGGTAGGATTCATTCATCCTCCGAGAATTCTGAATTTATTTGAGAGCAGACAGGATGCTTGTTCGAACGTATTACTCGAAGTCAGATTCGGGCTTTAATTCCCACTTCGACGAGCACCTACACAGGACGACACAAAATCTTCTGGAAGCTAACTGGGTCGAATATATTGTAGCCTGGCGGAAAGACCGCATTGAATTATACACAGACTACGTACGGAAACACCTTTGAACTTTCACAAAGCCGCACGCTCACATTTGCTCCACAGAGTCTTCCTGGCAAGGAATGGTTCACGGGTCACAAACACATGGCATTTGTGATACCGCTCTCCTCGCCCAGGACACAACTCTCGCTCTACTCGTTTGTTGACCTCACATATTGTATAACCTGTCCACCCACAAAACCTGTTCGCGAGGGTTCCAAGACACGATTCTCCATTCGCAGAGCGAAAGATGGCACCAATATTTTTATTTTTAAGCTCAAGAGCCGTTCTCGAGCTGTTGACTGGCTATGGCGGTTGTGGTAATGTTTTCATCATGCCCCCAAGATCAAACTCATGCTGATGTGTGGGTAGGCGGCAGCTTGGAGGTACCCTTCCCCGCACCATCGAAGTGCGGAATCCTCGTGTCGATACGAGGGTAAAGATAGATGTTCCACCAGGGGATTCCGATCGCCTCTCCCGGATTTTCAGCCGTACGAACGTGATTGCATTATGCACAAACACATTTAGCTCTGTTCCAGACTGGAAATACTTGATAGAACGGGAGATTCTGGAAGGAAAGGCGTTGGAGCTGGCTTGGCGCAGCGACACCAATTTGGACTGGGTGTGGCTCGACGATGACGTTGATGGGTATGAACGGTGGTGGGCCGTCTTGTGCGGCTTGGCGTTGAAGCAGGTAGCATTTCATTTTGTGCTCCCTGCGTTCCATCGCTGAAACCGCATTGGTCTCCGGCTAGTCGTCTCAACCTCCGACACTTGAAATTCGCCTCGCCGAACATTATCCGACACATATTCTCTTGAAGAATGGAAACCGATTGCAAGAACCCCCTGCAATCGAGGGATATGTTGAGCGTATTCGACCCAATTCTCAGTTGAAACAGGCCCTCTATCTTTCTACACATGATGGTAACCTTTTCGTGATGACACCGAACCACGCTTTCCCCCCCACACCACCGGGCCTGGCGAAGAACGCAGGGGATATAGAAGCATCCGCCGAGTCGCTTCAGAAGAGCGAAGTCCACCGAGGTGGGATGCAGGTCATGCATGCCATTGGGGTGCACGACCTTCGAAATATTCTGGCGATTCGAAGGGCTTCTCATCCAGTCGCGGAGCGCCTGCACAAAGAGACGTCGGCAAACCAGGATTCAGATAATTGGGCTAGGGCGCAATCGGAGGAGAGGGCGCCTGAAGATGATCGCGATGAGGGCGGTGAGGAAGGACTGAACAAAGTGGGGGATAAAGTCCATACAAGAATGCGCCGTTCATTTGAACTCCTTCTAACCACTGGACATGTGGTGAGATATGAGGTATACTCTGCCAAAACATATGTTGTCCTCGGATTAATTAGCACATCCCAGGCTCATTCGTGTCATGTTGCGACGGAATGGATCGAACGGCTCCGTGCTTTGGTACTATACTGGAAGCAGAGACACCGCGCTGATGCGAAGGAGGAGATGGACCTGGCTCAAAGTCGTCGAGCTCGTCTGACCCCACTCCGGCGTATTATGCGAGACGAAGAGTATCCACCGGACCCACCACCAGACATGGGGGCACCAATGCCTGCCCTTGGAACCCTGTACAGTTGGTGCGTACTAGACGGGTGCAAGCCTATTGTGAAAGGAGGTAAATTATTTGTGCGGAAAGGATTGTGGGGGCAATTCAAGTACGTGTCTACCTACCGTCAGGCCCTTACACGCTTATCGTCGGACTGATGCAATTCGTCAACAGGCTAGTACAGCTCTTTTTGACGGCTGGGCACCTCACCCAATTTCGTATCAAGCCAAATTCATCGCTTCACCAGTCAATGCACAGGAAGACAAGTCTAGCAGATGCATATGTCTGCTCAGGATATCTGGCTGCTGTGGCTCTTCCTCATGGCCAATACAGAGCCGATGCCAGTGCAGACCCACGACGGTACCAGGATGGCCTAGAAACTGATGATCCAGATGAGGAAATGCTGTTCACGATTTGGTATCATCCACAGGCGCCTGGTTCAGAACATTCCGTCGATATGGAGCCGCCAACGCCTTTGACGGGAAAGGCCCTTCCTCAACTGAGAGAAAAGCGGAAAATACTAGTATGTCGAACGAGGAGCAGATTGGAGCGTGATGCGTGGTGTTGGGCTTTAAACTGCGAAATTGAAAGACTTCTAAGGGTGCAGAAGGAACGGGAGGCGAAGTTAAGGGACACTGGGAAATTGGTTCCGTCATGAACACTACATGCGCTTATACCCATCCATTTGCATTTGTACTTCTATCTCAATTGAGAATTAATTGGATATGGACTGTCATAAATTCCACCAGTATGACATTATAATTGTTTACTTTTTAGGTTTCTTCGCCCTGTGGAATACGTTAGCATTCGTTATGAAAAGAGAAACTACGTTGGCACTCACCCATATCTGCTTCTCGCAGTCAAACGTCCTACCACAGCACCAAAGTCCATTGATCCTCTGACGATTTTATAACTATGAACTTGGAGGTTAACTCGACGTATAATGGCATGTGAAAGAAAATAACATACCCGACTCCAGGAAGATCCTGCGCACGTCCACCTCTGATCAGGACGACACTGTGCTCTTGCAGATTGTGCCCTTCTCCTTGAATGTATGCCTGAAGCGTCTTGCCAGTTGTCAACTTGACACGAGCAACTTTTCGTTTGGCAGAATTGGGTTTCTTCGGTTTCATGACTACAATTTGAGAGCAAACTCCCTTGCGTTGAGGACAGTTTTTCAACAGCGGGGACTTCGACTTGACAGTCTTTTGTGGTTTTTTGCGTTTCATTGCCTGATTCATGGTCACCCAGGCAGAGGGTGTCGGGTGGAAAGAGCGTAATTGAAGAAGGGGAGCTATGAGTGGAATAGCAGGGCCACGGCAGAAGGCTGGTGCCCGTAGGGGCGTACGAGCGCACCGGAGAGCAGCGAACATTGAGGAGTATGACGCCCGACAATTTCAAGGTCGGAAAGGTATTGACCGTTGATCACGTAAGCAAGCTCCAGCTAAACAAAGAGCGCGTCTGTGGCTGACTCGCCCCTGCAATTTGTCGCGCCTAACTGTCATGCCTACCGCTACCTTTTCTCGCAGGTCACACAAACGCCAGGCGTCATCCGATATAGAAGAAGACCATACGTCGCATTCTCGTGCTGCTGACCTCGTAGAGGACGACGAAGATGACCCTCGAAATAGGCGTCGTGCGGTAGGTGGTGTTAAAAAGGAGAAAAAACCTGTGACAGACGCGACTACACGCGACGTGGATCCGGACACTGACGACGAGGAGGAACGCATCGATGTCGACAATTTCTCAGATCAGCCTCTTGGTAGAGGCGACGTGATAAAACTTCAGGGGTTCTCAAGGGATTGGGCTGCTGTATTTCAAGAAGTGCGACCAAACTGGAGTGTGGTCAGCGATGTAGCTGTTACATTGGCCGACTCTGGCGAGAGCGACGATGTTGAGAATGTGCTCCTCTCTCCTTCTCGATCGCCTGCCTGCTCACCCATTTCTTGGTCTAGGGGCTCGCTGAACTGGATGCCCTCATGAAAAATCTCATTGACATTGGTGCAGAGATGCAGTCTCATGAAAAAGTGCTCGAAGGCCTAGCTCAGAAAATTGGGCAGGGAGAACTACTTGTGCGTCTTACTAGAATAATTTTGTAGATCTATATCTTTTCATCCCCATCATCGTAGGAACAATTCGCCACCCATTATTCATCTGGTGTCGAGGAATGGAAAGAGAAGTACGAGGGCATGACAAGCAGACAGAAGTATGCGAAGAATGAGCAGTACACGTCCTTTCGTAATAATATCCATGTACATGCCTTCTTTCTCTCCGCCCTTGCGCTGTGCCACCTAACAATTCGCTGGAATGATAGGAAGTCCAATGCCCAAACATAGCAATGCCTCCTATTACGGAGTTTTTACCCAAGGGTGCAGTGGTTCTTTCAATGCATGGTTTTCATGCTGACTTTTTCTTATTTTAGAGGATGGAGATGCGAGTGACGATGATGACGAATTGGAAATGGGAGGAATGAAACAGAGTTACAACTGTCCCATCACGCTCACGTTGCTTGTGGACCCTGTAACATCGTATGTCGTTCGTTGGCCTAGGGTAAAACTCGAATATTTGCTGAATCTATTTCCAGCGAGGTCTGCCAACACTCTTTCTCAAAAACTGCAATCATGCAAAGCTTCCGCGGTGGCGATATCCAGTGTCCTGCATCCGGATGCACAAAGAGATTTACTAGAATGCAGTTGAAGCCCAATAAAGATCTGGCCAAACGCGTAAAGGCCTATGAACGTCGGCTTAAACGGGCCGCGGAGAATGACGACGCAGAAGAGATTATCGACTAGGATTTATGATGGGGTTACTTCTTGTAAGATAATACATATGTTTCTATAATGGCAGAATACGGAGATTATCATGATTTCAATATCTACAGATTATCATTTCGACACCGAAACATGAATCATCGGCCCGTAAGCGTCGTGTGTTGACAGCTCTATGTTGCACCCTTGCCTCATGTTCAGAAACCATAACACGATGCTGGAAATCTCCCTCGTCATATGACCACACATTATGGTTCATCGATACCCCTCCTTTCCTGACGAGGTACTCCATCCATTCCCCTCCCTCCATGGAGAAATCAGCGATGAGCACCACCTCCGGTGAAAATGACATTCTCCTGCCACGCTGTCGCCAGCATACTCATCTTCCAGCGTTGTGAGTATTGTCGGCGCAATGCTAACTTCACGCCACTCGACACGTTACTTGATTCAACGCGTTTTTCCAAAACCAACTGGATGCCATATCGATTGCTTTCTAATTGCGTCTTTGGCAATGACCAGCACGTTTGCCTCATGTATCGATACACAGCCTGCAACCCCTGATTCTTGGTTATGGTTATGCAGATAATGTGGCGTTCACGCTTCATAGAGAAG
This sequence comes from Tephrocybe sp. 9174TJB, assembly GCA_018850275.1. Taxonomy (NCBI): domain Eukaryota; kingdom Fungi; phylum Basidiomycota; class Agaricomycetes; order Agaricales; family Lyophyllaceae; genus Tephrocybe; species Tephrocybe sp. 9174TJB. Next base: position 22,045 of record JABAJT010009770.1, read on the forward strand.
CTTACTCCCCTTGGATCTCAGCCCCGCATAGGCGCGGAGGTTGTACCCTAACGAAGCTCTTACGTACTTATACCTGTCAATCCTTGAGCCGATGGGAATGAAAAAAAAAACATGAGATATAGCGGCCCACGATCGGCGCGGATACTTCGCCAACAATGGGGCGTTATGAGAAGAAGGGATGGTTGCAGGGTATGTATGGCACTTGTTTTTCTAGAACCTCTCAGATAATAACCCTCGCATCCCCAGATCATTTGCTGCTTATGAACAACTACGGTGACATTATTAAGTGTGTACTCCCCTCCCAACTTGTCCGATCACGGGTATCGTTATTTGACTTTCGCAGTAAATCCCAGAGCAAGTACGACAATCGTCGACACCAATTCTACCTATACAGCGGCGGCTTGAAATTCATTGAAACCGGCCGGTCCTGGCCTCTGGGCTAACGAACTAAATCTGCGTCGGGAAAATTTACAACGTGTGAATCAAATGGCGTTCCGGCCCCCTTACTATTTCTTGATGACTGGAGGGACACAAGGGCCTGAGGCTATAGCCACCAAACCGGAAAGTACACATAGATGGATTCGATGCCCGTAGGACTCATTGAGCTCCAGGATTTAATTATTGGGAGTTCACCTGAGGATGATCGGTCAATTTGATACTAACGGTGCCACATTCGAAGGTCAGGTCGAGATTTATCGAGATCACTATAAGTTCGGAAGACAATGCGCTTGCGATAGGCAGGACCCCTAGGAGAAAGGTAAACATTGATTCTGGCTCCGAAACGAAGGCGTGTTCAGCTGAAAATTTTCTGTGAAAGAACGTGTCGAATGTCATGTAATACCGCCATCCGAGCCTCGCCAACTGTCCTGGATCCACAAGGTAGTATGGAACGCAGTCATCGGAAACCCTAGGTATAGCAGGACACACCCAGGTTTCAGCTTTCACAAGGCGTGTTCGTTTGCTAATCAATCTCGGATACTCAGGAAAGACATCCTGTTTGGTCATTTGATGATTCTTTGAACGACAAGGAAAGAGGGACAGGGGGCCTCGGGTTCTTCATTCGTTCATCGAACACGTTCTTTTGTTCATGATATCGCGAAGATGAGGCGTATGAACACTAGAACAATGGAGACAAGGAGTGCTAGGGTTCCCAAGCCTCCGTTTAAGCCTGCTCGGACCCATGTTTTTGGCGTTTGTGACATAAATGTTATTCAGGCGCCAGGTAAACTCGGGAAGAGCCAAACCGCCTCATGTCGAGGCTAGCAGCGAGGTTTGTCTTTTCAAATGGATATATTATTGGTCCCGAGGATCCTAGGTGTCATAGTAGGTGCTGCGGTCTTTCTCGTATACACTGACACCGGGGATACACTGCCCCCAAATGGTCTATCAATCCGACAATGCTGGGGGCTTTAGAAGCAAGAATGTTCCCCATTGGACCGAAATTTGGGCCCCCTTTTCGTAGTAGCTAAAAGGAAAGGAAGAAACTTGTCAATATAACTTATCCGAAACTTCAAGGATTCTTAAAGTACTACCGAGTGTTGTTGAAGGCATTTGATGCCCTCCTGAGCGGGATTGCTCGTATTGCATTGAGTGGACATTGATGACAAGTGGCAATGCAAAAGGCCAGCTAAAAGCACCTTATCGGTTATGAGCAAGTTGCGCCACCTAACCAAGAACATCCCGCGAATCACTCAGACACTTCAGAGGTCTGTGGTGGTACAAGAATGTTCGATCAATATCGTTTGTACAAAATACACCTTTACACAATTACATGCTCCCAGACCTGACTATTGTTCCAAATGTCAAGGATTCGTAGTCTACATACACCTCTACGCCATTGCACGCCACTTGTCTCACCATATTTTTGTCAGTATTGGCCCCCCGGATTCTGTGGCACTCATGCGCTGCCCACCATTGTTTTGATTAGTCTGACTCTCCATAGTCAGAGTCAGAGTCGTAATCCACTGCGCTCGTTGTTGGCAATACTATGGTTCTCGGATCAAATTCAGAGTCAGCCCCCGGCGTTGCAGAGGACGTGCCGACTCCAATGGGAGCATTCGTATCGCGGCTTTTGTTTCGTAGCATCCGCTGTTGATCAATAGAGGCCCCAGAAATCATGTCGTGCCAGATGCGAATCATGGTGCTGTAAGACGGTGATTCAATGTCTACCCAGGATGATGTAAGATAGACAAAAAACTTACACGGCGTCGTTACCTGCACACCATCCATTGCTGTCTTCCAAACCCAACCCCTTTGGTCCTGCAATACAGGTGACCTTCTCGGACGCAACAGCCGACTGCATGAGGGCAATGAAGATGACTTTAAGGTCAACGATGTATACCGGAGGGAAGTTGCTCCTTTGAGTTGAAGAGGACGGTATCGTTTCATGATTCGAGGAGACGCGAGACGGAGAACGCGACCGTTCTCTTCCATAACCACCCCTGCTGTATCTATCGTTTTGATGATCTCGGGAAGCACCGCTCTGGCGATAGTCTCTGTAGTCGCCTTGAATTGCTTGATCGCAAACAAGGTCCTTCAGACCCAGTTTCCAGCCAGTGGTGTCAACACCCAAGTCCTTAAGGGCATTCATGGCAACTTCTGCATTGTGTACGAGCAGAATGATCGGCACTGACCCAACGGTAGAACCATTGTAAACAGTCTTGGAGAAAAAATCTTTGAGTCGAGCAGATGTGGCCAGGTCATCAAGTTCATCCGTCTTCCCATGATTGAACGCCTGAAATGAAAAGGAGGGTAAGGTATGGGCTGAGAAAAGACTCAGTATGCTTACTAATTTCGGACAACCCGCGCCTAGCATGCGATTGTTGTAGAAACTGATATGGACTGCAGAAGCATCCTTGTATTGAAAGTCTGGAAGGGTGGCTTGTGCCAGACCACAGTCGAGTAGGCTGGGATGGCTGGTACGCTCATCATGAGAACGCGTGTCAGGTGAACGAAGTGAAAATGCAAATGAGTAAACTTGAGCTGACTTGGCCCAGGATACGTCGTGTAAACTGAACTTTCTATGATCGATGCTGCCCTTGATAATATGATAGAACAGCCTACAGAGTGATTTAACTTGCATCGATACAATTCATAAAAATGCACCAACCTCCCGTGCTCAAAAGCTCCGCGTTCAGGATGCTTTTTATCTGACGAGAATGCTTTGTTTGCTTGACTGTTATCCCATGGTTCACGGTTTTTGATATATTTCGGCTTTAGACGATTAAACGTCTCTTTAAAAGCCTCCTTTGTGTGGAAGTATATGGGTGAAAGAGATTCAAAATTGTATGCGCGGTAAGAACGGCGAGGATATTCCCTCTTGCGATTTGATGCGCGTACTAAGTTCGTAACCTGTTGCTCAGAAAGCAGCATATGAGACGTGCCAGTGGGTTTGATGCCTTTGGGGAGGTGTTGAAAAAATTAGCGTCGGACATAGTAGTTAGCCACGCAGTTACCCAGTACAAGCTCAATAGCTCCTTGCCCTTGTGGCCACAGTGGTGAATCCCTTCCTGCAAGGTCTTCAACGAGTTTCTTATCATCGTAATCTGTTGTTCGCCACCTGACAAGACGTGTCAATGCCATCAGGCGGAAAAGAGAGAAATTATACCATTGAATATCAGGGCGGAACCCTCCAATTTGCCAAAAGTGGTTCATCCTCGTGGTGGTTCAAACGTTCAAGAACGTTGAAATCCCATGGCCATTAATTAATTATTTGTGGCGGGCCGACTAAGGCCGGTGGGTAACTACGGAGGGCTAGACATGACTTTTGAGAGACAGTGACGCCGAGGTCGAGCAAGGGAGGCACGAGTAGCCCTACAATGCCTTCTCCTAGACGTCTAGACAGCCACCTCTAGCTCAGCTATTCACGATGCCGTTCCGTCAGGTTTTCTTCAGCCTATTTATTCCTAGAACGGCCCGGCCTTTACTTTGGGACAATGAGAAGAAGGGAAGATTAGTGACTGGTATTGGGCAGTCTCTTTTTAGCTGCGTGCTACCTCTATCAATGTTAACTGACATTCTCTGCATGTAATTAGGTTGTCGTGGTTGTCTTACCTTGTATCCATGCGCTATCATAAATGACTCTTGCTCTTGGTACTATGTATCCGTCTATGCACCCCACGACACATTTATCTACCTTCAAACTCAAAAACCTGGCTCCGATGTTCATAACGTTCATTAATTGTGACTTCATGGGCCGATTGAGTTCAGAATCATAGAGATCATGTTAACCAGTAAGTCTGGATCCACTGCCCCCTAGACTTCCTAGGTTTCAGAGTCGCCTAGATAAAGCTAGCCAGTTTGAAACCTCTCCAAATTGCTTTTGAAGAAGGTCGATACATGGGAAGCCTTCCATATTTTACCGGGGTAAACTAGCTCATCAGGTCACTGCTTGACTCCAGATCTGCGAACAACTTCAATCTGTCCTGCCTCCTCAGAGGCATTTCCTCCACGTCGTCAAGAGAACTGACATTCCGCACGCTAACCTCCAACTTCTTCAGCTGGTCCAAAAACCCCGAGTTGGGGCAAACTACTGGACGAGCCCTCACTACTCTTCCCAGAGCATCTCGCAAAGTCAAGCCGCACACCTTGACCAGGTATGCTACAACGATTGTGGGGCTTCTTGAGATTCCTGCGGAGCAGTGGACAAGTATTTTCTTTCCTTTGTAGGCCCCCCCAGAGCGCAGGCCACACGATTCAATTATAATTGCGTTGGCAGCATCGATGATCCCGTCGAGCGATATAGAGGGATCATCCTGAAGTGTGAGGCGGTGGTATGTGACGCCGGGGGCAGAGTTGCAGGCGGGTGGAACGCCAATGCTGAGGACGGCTGTGATGTTGTGCTTGGCGAGGAATGAGGCTGAAGCTGAGGAGCGAGGACCAAGGTAGAGATAAGGTTCAACGATCAGGCTGCCAGCCACGATGGATCCATTACTTGTCGCATCTATCTTTTTCTTCCGCGCCATTGAGGATGGAATAAAAAGGTTGTAGTTGTTAAAGCCTTGTACGTATACTCAAAGACCGGAAGTCAGCATGACTCGAAGTCAGTGTCAGTCAAATGTCGTTGAAGTAGAAACGTGACAACAGGGGCTGTATATCTTTCGGGACCGGGGAACAAAGAAAATTCCTTTAATCAGTCTGCATGCTATCCTCTCTGTCAGCCTGTTCTTGTACTGCCCTCAAGAACGCCACTACACCAGTTCCAGCCTCCTCCGGCAGTCCCAGTCCACGAACGAGGTTACCTAATAAACCTGTTCGGAGCGCCTGATCAAAGTTTGAAAGGGCACTGCGGAATTGAGGAGAACTAGAAGGGACGCTGTCAGTAAAACGTAGATAAAAGATCGTACGGAGTTCAAGGGATTTACTTTATAATACGACCAAGCACTTCTGCAGATGGGGGCATGGGTAGATCAGGAGGAAGATGGGGGAAGAGAGCGGGGATAAGCTCAGGGTGGTTGGTGAATAGTGGTCCAAGGACCGCGGGTGTGAGGATGTCTGTCAAAGATAATTCTGTCGGCGAAAGTCAGTAGTACTCGAGAGTAAAGAAAGATAGCTGGGGCCAGACCTGGGGCCTGGGGGGCAGCGGTACTACTTCCGGCGCTCCGTAGGATCGATGCAAACTGATCGAGCTGCTCTTGAGTGGCTTGGAACTGGGATGGAGACGGTGTTGACGATCTAATGGAGACAATGACGAGTTAAAACCAATGTTGGCAAAATAAGGTCAAGACGCACGAGGCAGCTGCAGATGTAGAGGCCTCCGGTTGTTGTTGGGATGTTCCCCACTGCAAAGTATAGTCCGGATCATCAAGCAGGCCGTTTGTGTTGGCTACGAACTCGTCATCGCGAGCAGAGGATGCGTCCTAGAAAAGATGACAATGCGGATTCCTTGATTAAAAATACGGGGATGTATTGATTGCATAGTTACCTGCATCCAGAACTACATGTTCTTTTATCAGCATGAGAAGAAGAAAGGGATAGAGAGGCATACGAAATGTCGTTGATCGGACGATGAAAACTTGAGGACATATACCCGGCCTGAGGTAGCCTGAGGAACCTTGACGAACGACGCATCTGAGGGGAACAGGATAAGGTCCTGAATTGGGTGGAGGACGTGAGCACACTATAAACAACTAGGACCAAATTTAAAACCAGCCTCACTTCTTCGACGTTACCAGTCGTTCTGTTCTTCCACATGAAATGCAAAAGTCCATCGTCACCATTACTGAGGATAACAGCGCCTTTCTCAGGTCTGGGATCAACAAAGTTTGTGCCTGGTCTACGGTATGCACGACCGGCTTTGAATGCGAGGAGGATGTCCGACATGATGGTTCAAAGTGGAAGTCGGTGAACGCGACGCGTCAGTGCTTTCAAGTCTGATCGGCTCTGTGTCGGATCTCGGATTTCCACTTCATGTCCTTCTCGTCGTTTGGCGTCGAAGACGACGCTCCTGCTTCAGCTTGGGGTGCGCCTTCTCATGAGCCAGCTGACCTTGTAAGAGACGCCCTGAGGAAAGAACAGGTTCTCAAGTAAGTCTCATACATACGATTGCTTCGCGCAGTTTTCAAACAGTTACTATCTAGAGACATCGCCGCATCACAAAACGACCTTCGCAGTCCGTTTCAACCCATCATATGTGCATGTTGCTCACAGTTGACAAGTGCCGTATTTTAGCTTTGGTAGCCCGGACGCAGGCAGTACAGAAGGAGGTGGATAAGCTGACGGCGGGGAACGAGACTTTGCAAATGTACATCGACAACCTCACCGTGCAGATGGCGAAACGCCGGTAAATGGATAACGACGCCTGTGGTGAAACTCATCGGCCTCTCTCCTTATAAACATATATGTACAAATGCCGGAGCATTCGTGCAAGTTGACGGACGTAAATTATGGCTATGCATCATGGTCGGTATTATGTATGATATGAATGTCTAAATTGGGTGGTGGTACAGCTGAATATAACTGCCTGCATAGGTAGATATTCCAAGATACATATGTGATACAAATACAATAGTTGCGGGGAGATCAATGACTTCGTCCAGTAAGCCACTGGAGCACAATATCTCTGCAAATAATTTAAACACTTGAAAATTAAGAAAGGGAAGAACAAACATACAGATTGTGTTGGCTTTTCATTGAGCACTGCAGAATGGAGTTAGGGTTACGAAGGCCTTCTGAAGCCGATAGCACTTACAGAATAACACTACGAAATAATCAGCTTAGTCCTTCAGATTTAGTTAGGTTTTGTAAGACGCACCGAGACTGGCCGGTCTTTGATTTTTGCAAGTTCTCTGGTGGAATTCAGGACAAAGTGGATGGGCAGTCGAAGACAACGGCTCACAGGGCATTTATAAGTTCTTTCACGGAGGCATGTCCTTCCAGATCGTTCTTGTTTCCAAGCTACATGGATGATATTAGCAAGAATAGTAGAATAGGGTTTAACATACCACTAGTAACGGCACACCGCTGAGACTTGGTTGTGATAATAGCTGGTGTAGTTCAAAGCGCGCGGTGTTGAATTTGTCCGTCTGCAGGGTACATTAGGGGGTGTATGTTGAGCCCAAGCAAACATACGTCTAAAGAGTCCACGACAAATCTGAAATATGATGGTGAGCCGTAGAGGTTGAAAATTACAAGGAGACGATTTACACTATGGCGTCAACACCATTGCAGTAGCGCTCCCACATTGAGCGAAATTTGGGCTGGCCTGTAAAATGCACTTGAGCCAATAAAGGTCACCAGATATGCGCTTGACACACCGGCAACATCCCAGATCTTGAGCGTAACATTACCCTTGCGGATTTTGCGGAAATTGAATGCGACAGTCGGGACGACATCTTCACTCCACTGTGAACATCACCAATGAGTGCATGTCAACGTAGAATATAGTGGAGATACAACCTGTCCGGAGGTGATAACATGTACGAAAGATGTTTTTCCAGAGGCCTATATGCAGAGTTGGAATATTTCAAGACTCTACGGCGGATTTGATGTTCAAAAGAAAGGTACCTGAAGCCCGACAACGGCTATCTCTGCCGACTTGGAAAAAAAGAGTCTGTAACGGTGAGATCCCAGTAGCTGTTCAGGAGCAAAATGTACTTACCCGCTGAGCCAAAGGAACAAAGAGGAGAAAAAGCCAGCCATGGGAGTCGAAAAGTGACGACGACGACTCCGAGTGACATTGACAGTATCGCGTTGGTCACGATTCGGTCACATAACACTGACAGAGGCCGACGGTCGTGATCATGAACCAACACAGAATCTCCCTACTTGCTTCGTTTTCCGAGCATGTGGACCAAAAGCAAGACAACGTTAACACGCGTATAACAATCCGACTCATTACTGAGTGAGTGCTCGCAAAGCAAACCTCGTTCCGGGTCTCAGTTGAGCCTTTACACACTGCCGAAGTATTCCCGAGCCTGCAAACTCGTGGAACGGTGGTATTTCAATATGACTCATCGATTGGAGTACCTTTGCAGCTGACCGGTGCTTACATTGACCTTTGTCAGCTGGCTTTTAGGTCTTTAAGGAGCCAGATGTAAAGCCAAAGATCAAGAGACCTAGTCACCTCGATCTCAAGATGACTAGTACATATATCAAGGCTAGTTGCCACTGTGGCCTCAATTCTTTCTGCGTTGCCTTCCCTTCAAATTCTCTCCCCGTTGATGGCATCCTCTGTCACTGCAGTACATGCAGACACAGCACTGGGCAAACCATGTGCAGCTTCTCCAATATCATGGGTGTTCCGTTAGCTGCAGATTCTACAGAAACCCCTGCCGATCTGTCCACCCTCACTCCATACAAGTCGTCAAACAGCGCGACCCGCTGGTTCTGCGGCCGCTGCTCTACACATATTTTCTGGGAACACCACAGCCAGACTGGATCAAAGTGGTGGGTTGCCTCTGGGTCCCTTGAACGCATAGAAGGAATTGTAGCCATTAAATCCCACGTATGGGTTGGCGATACCCTTGACGGAGGTGTCGCTGACTATTTGCCCGTCATCGACGGCATCTCCCTTCCTCGACATGCCGGTAACCATTCCCCCGACAATCTATTACCTGTTGGCTGGAAAGCCTTAGAAGAAGCCGCGCATGCTGATCACGCAGAAGAGCGACTCCATGCCTACTGCCACTGCAAGGCAAACTCTTTTTGGATAACTCGTCCCTCCGCCGCCTCACAACTCCCTTCCTCGCCATATCCTGACGTCACACACGCGTATACCAGTTTCCCCAAAGATGTCCTTCTCAACCCCTCGGATGAGAAATGGTGGCTCCGTCCTCTGGGCTCCGCCCAACCTACCCTGTATCTCGCTGGCCACTGCGCATGCGCATCCTGTCGCACAACTAGCGGATTCGAGATTCAAAGCTGGGCTTTCATTCCCCGAGTGAACATACTTTTTCCAAGCGGAGAAACGAACGTTCTGGCTGTGGTTGACTTACAGGATCCGGAAAGACGCCCTAAGGGGCTGAAGCACTACAAATCGAGCCCTGGAAGGAACAGGGAGTTTTGTGGGACGTGTGGGGCGACAGTGTTTTGGTGGGGAGAGGAAAGGCCAGATTTAGTGGATGTTTCGGTTGGGCTGATAAATGAGGAGCAGGATGGTGTGAGGGCGGAGAAGTGGCTTGAGTGGTGGAAAGGAAGGGTCAGCTTTGAGGAGGACGCGACAAATACGAAACTGGTCCGCGCTTTGGCGGAAGGACTGAAGGCTTCGAAAGCATGAGGAGGTACTGGAAGTGCTTTTGGGCATTTTATGTACTACTGGCCTCTGTAATTGAAACATCTGTGACTATAAACCTCTGGCAGTGGTACTGAGAAAATAATCTTGTGATCATGTGCCATCACACGATCAATAATTTTCGACTTGGTCGTTTTGGGTTAAACTTTTGTCAAGTTATTCAACTTGATGAGCACCTTTGGGCGACGCTTGCCCTCCGTCTCCTCGACATGCCTCTTTCACTTCCCTAAGCTTCGACTTACCCCAAATCTCCTTCGCAGGCCCTTCTCTTCTTCAGCCTCGGCGCTCTCCACTTCAGCTGTGAACGAAGGAGATGTGGGCAACACGAATTTCGCGCAGACAACTCTGTCTGAGAGGCTCCGTTCATTACCTGGAAGCACCGCAGAGAAGGACTGGGACCCCTTCCCGAAGGTTCCCGACCTGTTGACTCTAACATCAGGTGGTCTGATTGCTACCTCGCCGCTCCAGAAAGGCGAAAGTCTGCCTCTGGAGCCACTTTCAGAAGAGGCAAAGAAAAAGCTGCGTCGCCAGCAGAAGCGGAGGGAGAACAGGCAGCTACGAAAACAAGAGTTCAAAGCGTTGAAGGCGAAGGAATTGTTGGAAAAGGCCAAAGAGCAAAGGCAGATGATGGCAGAACAGGAAATAGAATGGCAGGCCGAAAAGGAAATGGAATTGCAGGCCGCAAAGGAAATGGAATTGCAGGTTGAGTTGGGGGGGTTGAAGGCGAAGAAACTTGCTGAAAAGGCCGAAAGAGCAAAGGAATGGAGGGCAAAACAGCAAGAAGATTTGCAGGCCAGAAAGGAAATGTTTCTGGAAAAGAGATCATTAGAGCGGCAGAACAGGAAGGCAGTCGCGAAGAAAAATAAGTGGACACGACGGGAGAATCCACCACATCCATCGGATATGGAA
>JABAJT010009771.1:0-32494 GCA_018850275.1 Tephrocybe sp. 9174TJB
TGGTCGGGGAAGTTGCAATCTTGTTGATCACAGTCCGGGTTCTCTCTCTGGTGACGAACTTGGTCGCTACTGCTTTCATAGGATGGGTTTTATTGTGAGATCATAAGTGCTGTTCACTGGTCAACCCTGTCACTCATCATAGATGACAGCTCACACCTCCGTTTTATCAAGCGACATTTGGGTGGCAATTATCAGCCACGGATCCATCACGTTCTAGTCATCCTTGTGGATACAGGTGCAGCATATGTATTTCTCCAGGTAATGTTCCATCATCTCTCTCATGCATCAATAATAGTCTTATTGATTTCACACAAGGTTCTTACTTTGGTGTTCACATTTGTCGGTCCCATAGACGACACTTTATTCACGGTCTATGTGGTCATAAACGCAATCTACGTCAAAATCTCAGTGAGTCTCTCGTCCACTTCACTCTCATTATGACTCCGTCTCACTCTTCTTAGTATGTATATCCCGCAATTACCATATTCCTGATTCACGGGCCTTTCTCCATCGCAGCTGTACATGACACTGTTGTTATGTTCCAGGAGTCACAAGCAGATGGCCCCACTCAGGAGGGCGTCTAACCATAGGGACGTCTTGTTACCAACAAATACCCTCCTCTGAATCTCGTTGATGTTTTTGTTGAAATAAATATTGTATGAGCCTTGGAAGATGTAGCTACATGAACGTTGAACGCTCCGGATCGATAATGGGGGTACATGGATACCGCTGCTCAATGGGCTCAGGATTCGAGTCTAAGGGCGCTGCAAATAGTGGGGCTGGCCGGGTCAGAAGCAAATCGTAGGTGGATAAGTATTCTGGTCTCGCCCTCATGAACAGGGATCAATAAATCTGATTCAGATCCTACTCAATGATAACAAGAGCGGAGGAAAAATTCACCCAGTCTCTTGGACTTGCCACAGATTAATACACACCTGGGGAATCGAACCCGCTTGATGCACAGTGTCAGTGTCGTTTGGACAAATGACAACAATTCGTGGTCTGGGCAGATTCACTATTGACCGGTGACTGCTTGGGCAGGATTGCGGTTGTTTTAATCTATACGCCGGCCAGTAGGGATTCACAAAGTTAGAAGCAACGCACCGACACCTGTGTTAATGTTGATAGAAAATAGTCACGGCTTAGTCTAGACCTAATGAATGTGTTCACATCTGGGAATCGAACCACTGGATGTACCAATACCATTTGGATTGGACCACGCGATCGTCCATGTTCAGTTCGGGTATGCCATTTACTGTGTTGGATATGAATGTGATATGTATGTGTAGCTGTTTTTATGCTGCGCTGTTGATGGTGGCAGTTAAAACATTTGGTAAGACAGACTCATGATACAGCTGGGAAGACTTGGTCAACGAATGTACAGACAGCACGCACCTCGCAAACGCTAATGAGCAATACAATACCAAGGGGGATTTCCAGCGTTCTGGGTTAAGCAGCATCTATGCGGATTCGCTATTGTACAGCGCGTTGTGGGATACTCGCGTTATACAGTCGTTTTGATCCTAATGTCTGGGGACGTATGTACAAGGAATAGCAAGTCAGTTAGACAATAGTTCGAAGCAACGCACTGTACCTATGTTGTTCATAAAAGGAATATGCGATGAGAAAAACGTACCCTATCTCATTGTCATTTTGACGAGTTTGCTATCAGTTGCATTGGAAGATATGATATGTAGCTGTGTTTATGGTTATCGTAGAGGGGTGAAGGAGTAAAATTGAGACAGACTCACCATAGAGCTGGGAAGATTTGTCCAAGGTATTGTCGGTTGTCTCTGCAACAACTTCCACATTGGTTTCGACGCCTGGTTAGGTGTTTATCCATGATAATTGAACCCGGTAGGTAAATAAGCCCAACAATAAAATGGTGAGTATGCACGGTCGTTGTCCGATTCGATATCGGGCCTGTGGAAGAAGGAATCAATCGTTGATGGTCAATTTGACGGATTTACTATCGACTGTGTTTGAAAGTGTTTTAGACTATAGTTCGAAGCAAGGCCACGGCACCTGTGTTGAAGTACTAGTTCAGAAACATAATGGGTGGGTGCAATGAGAAAAATAGTACCTCTATTCGACGCTATATGAGTTCACATCTGGGAATCGAACCACTGGATGCGCCAGTACCATTTGGACCACGCAATCGTTGATGGCCAATTTGACGGGTATGCTATCGACTGCGTTGGAAAAGGTGAATGTGTAGCTGTGTTTAGGGGAAGGAGTAAAATCGATCGTCAATACGGTTCTTTTACTTGCGTTGGTTGATGGAGATGGTGATAGCAGGCAATGTGGCAATCTGGACATTTAGTAAGTGCCATTTTTGTCGAAGATGGACAATCCATTTAATGGACCTGTGGAAAAACGAATCCCTGATGACCACAGATCAACGTATCAAGGGAGTCGAACTCTTGATCGATGTTATCTAGTCCCGTGGCCAAATGCCGGTATGCTATGTGTAGCGCTATACCTACGTGTGTACAGGTCAATATCTGTGTGTCAATATGTTGACGAATGAATGCGCAGCAGTGGTTGGTTTGGTAGGTTGAAGATGGTGGGTTTACCCGGATGGAATGAATTGTGCCCTCTGCTTGCTCGGAGGAGGAGGAAGAAAAGTGAAACGAGAGAGAAAATATCAATACCGAATTATACAACTATATCGCGTAATCAGGGGATTCGAACACCTGGAGCGACGATTGGGACTTGATGGCAATAGTGCTAAACAGAGTGGCTTTTACACTGTTGTCTACCCGTGCGTTCGTTGATAGAAGGAGAGCTTGATGTTGTGAAGTCGGCCCTCAACTCCGAAAGTTGAACTTGGACTCGTGACCTTTTGTTCTTGCCATCGCCTTCGTCGTGCTAAGCTATCAACTACAGCGCTCCACATGCAACGACCGAAAATCCGCTCCAAAATCGTCCATCCGCGTCGGACCCTGCCACTGAACTTCTATCGAAATCAATGCTCTCAATAATATCCAAATACTATTCACCTCTGACGGTACCATCTATGTGTGGAAACCTTTTCGGGGGGGAGTATACGCATATGCGCGTGTTTCCCAGTCCACCACCATCTGCGTCACGTCACTACACCCGCACTAACGTCCAAACTCCTGCCTGATTGGAAGCTGCGGGTCCACGAAGGAAAGGATCCGCCTCACTATCGCGCGCTACCACCTCAAAGCAAGCCTGTGACGAGTGTGTGCTTAACAGTTTACCATGCGACGGGTGTAACCCCTGCTGTACGTCCCTCCCTTCCCTCTCCCTTTCTTACCTCCCCCTCCGAGCCTTTGCCTTACTCACCCACCCACCCCCCTCAGCGAAATGCAATCACAGAAAAATCCGCTGCACATTCGTCAAGTTCCATCGCCAAACAGCACCCGTCGGACCGGGCCACGGACACGGAGCTCTGAACGATATCCAGATGTTATCCACCCCCGCCTCCGCCTCTCACCACCATCCCATGCAAATGACGGTACCTTCGATGGGCGAGAACCTTTTCGGGGAGTATGCGCATACACACACGGACGTGTTCCCTACACCATCTCCGTCTCATCTTCCTACGTCTCGCCTGCTCAACGTCCAAACCCCTTCGCCGACCTCCGCGGGCCGCACCCCATTTCCATTCCCCTCCATCGCACACTCAACCGCACCCTCCCACTTTATCTTGGGACAACACGAATACGCACCCCCACCACGTCCCTGTCCCCGTTGCGGCTGATCGATACGTCTACGAGATGACGTTGGCGGATTCGTTGGGTATGAAGACTGGACATGGGCATGGACATGGGGGTGAGGTGTACGATTATGGACATGGACATGGATACGGACATGGGCATGGACATGGACATGTGTATACGCCTATTGGTGCTAGGGTTGGTTATTAATTAGTAACAGGAACAGGAGGGAGGGAGGGAGGATTTCGGGTGGGTGGGTGTGTGGTGGATGAGACGGAACGAGGTGTGGGAGTGTCGTGTGTATTATCATCATCATTATTATTAGTATCACTACGTTGTGAACCTGCGGCGTAATCACAATCACAACACAATCACAAACGTTCTTGAACACGGTCCATTTCACCCGGTGCGCGATGTGTTGATCGGTTTGGGGAAAAAGACTATTTCGGATACACTCTCTTATGTTCGTCGCAGGGGATCGAACCACTGATACACGAACGATTAGGGACGGCGTGAAATCTTGAGCAATGAGTATCGTGCATTAGGCTTAAGCTTCTGCGTCATAGCCTCACGTAGTATATGCGTCTTGTTGGTGTTAGATAATCTCACCATAGGATCGTAGGGAGTAAATCGTACGCGTATCCTCACCCATGATCTGGAATTTTGCAAAAAGTGCTGTTCCCCCGCCCTTTCCGAGCTGAAACAAAGGTATGCATTTACAGACAATGTTCGTCGTAGGGATCAAACCGCTGATGCACGAACAATTAGATGGGTAGATAGCCTGTTGGCATCGTACAACGCGACTTCTTCGTCATAGCCTTGCGTAGTATATGCGCGTATTGTTGGTGTTAGATGATGTCAGGACAGGATGGGATTGGAGGGAGTAAGTGGTATCCTCACTTGTAACGTCCAGGGATGCATATGGATTCTGCATGCGCAGGGAGACATCACACCTGGGGATACTGGCCTGTAGAAAGCATTAACGATTCGAGAAACAGGGAACAAAAAATTCCATACATCGTCTCCATGTTCGTCATAGGGATCGAACCACTGATGTACGAACGGACGATACGATCGACGACAGCTATAAACAGGTTGGCATTGTACCCTCGACTTCTCCGTCATGGCCTCCATAAACGTATACCTGCATTGTTAGACAAACAGAGTGTACAGAATCCCCCGCACCGACAACCAGGAATTTGAAAATGAATGGAAGGTTTGCGAATATGAGTAGTAACCAGATTCACGAGTCCGTGAGGATCACTGGCGGTCACACCTGCAGGGGGAAGAAAACACGGGAAACTGACACGAGGGGAATCGAACCCACCGCATGCACTGTTTGGACTTCCACAAAGCCTAGGATGAATTGGTGGTCCCTTCAATTCGACTGATTCGTTAACGGGGTTGGTTAGAGTGTTAAGGCCTACAAGTGATATTTTGACAATCCACGGAGGGTATTGTCGCATTGCACAAATACGTTTCCTTGAGGCGCAAAATGTGGGTGAACGGGTGAACCATGGGTCCTTGAGCTGAATGACAGTCAACGTAACGTTTAAATGGAAATCAACCGATGGTTTGATGGACAGGAAATTGGCAGTACATTTTCGTGGTCACATTAAGACATTGAATGGAATCTGGCTTTGACCCCATCGAAGGGATGCTAGAAACATGAGGGTTCACCTTCATCACAAGGGAGGAGAGGAGAACAGACCTTGCGACTTACCGTAGTCATTGTCATTGGTGTCCAAGAATATCTGTGAATATGAAGCGTTACGAGAGCTCCGTTAGGCTTAATAGAGGTGACATAATACCACCTCGGTGAGAACAACAGATTTCCCCCTGATTCGCTATTTGGCCATTGAAATACCGGTACTGGTGGGGTTGTGTGTGCGGATGACTTGAATCGTATAGTAATGCCATTCAAGTCGAAGATGTGTACAATCATTGAAAGGGGCCGGTGGAAAAATGACTATCCTTGCAAATCAACGTACCAAGGGAGTCGAACTCTTGATCGATGATTTCTAATCGCGTGGGGGGCCAACGAACCCGAATGCCGGTAAGCTATGTGTGTATGTGTCAGTATCCATGTGTCAATATGTTAACGAAGCAATGCGTACATAGTGGTGGTTGGTTTTGTAGGTTGGAGTCATGGTAGTTCTACCTAGATGGAAGGATTTGTCGACCCTGCTGGATGTTCGAGAGGAGGAGGAAGAAAAAATTACATACCACCATATCGATATCGCGCAATCAGGGGAATCGAACACCTGGACCGACGATTTGGACTTGATGGAATAGTCTCAACAGGGTGGCTTTTACACTGTTGTCTACCCGTGCGTTTGTTGATAGAAAGAGGACTTGATGAGGAATAGCCTGTGGTTCGTGAAGTCGGCCGCACACCAAGGAGACATCCCTGCCATCACTGCAACTCGTACTGCATGATACCGAGGATGATCTTGGACACCTTCAGTCCCAAATTACCGAGACGAGCTGCAAATAATGGGACGAAACTGGGATGCTTCAACGATGGTTGAGACTCGGATATGAGCCGCTCAAGTTCCTGCTTGTAAAATTGCTCGATAAGTCGCAGCTGTTGATATAATTATGAACCACGACGCACCATGTCACGGACGGTGTGGCGTTAAGGAAATGGATCGTGCTTGTGGTCCAGGTGAATTTTGAAATCGGTGTTGAACAGTAAAAAGCACCGCGAACGCGTGCGTAATTCGCAAGGACCCTCTTGGTGGTGGAGAAAACGCGTGCACGGTGCGGATCACTGATGGATGGACACTGAGAGCACCGATGCACGTGTTGATTCATTATTATGAGGAGAAAGCCAGGAAATGATAGGATAGGCCGCCCTTGAAGCGAAGAGTGGACAAAAAATTCACCCTGTGTCGGAGATCAATGTGTATGTTCGCACCGAGGGACTCGAACCCGCTTGATGCACAGTGCCATTTGGATGAATGACAATGGTTCGTGGTCTGGGCAGGTTCACTATTGACCGCTTGGGTAGGCCTGGAGTTGTTTTGATCTATACGCCTGGGGACGTGCGAGGAATAGCAAGGTGAGTGGTATTGGATGGAATGTATGGATAATTGTTGAAGCAACGCACTAGTACTGGCACCTGTGTTGAAGTTCATAAAGAGGTGGGTGCGATGAGAAAAATAGTACGAACCTCTGGACTTGTATGTGTTCACATCTGGGAATCGAACCACTTGATGCACCAGTACCGGGTTTCGACCACGCAATCGTTGATGGTCATTTTGACGGGTATGCTATCGACTGCGTTGGAAAATATGAATGTGTTGGTGTGTTCAGGGGGTGAGAGTGAAGGAATAGACTGACCGTTAACACCCTGGAAGATACGGCTCTTTTACTTGCGCTGGTTGAGGGAGATGATGATGTCAATCAGGATGATCAGTGAGACAGACTCAAGGGAAGACTTACCCAATTTATCGTCGTTGATCCATGCAAAAGATAAATGCAAATCCCAGATTGATAGCCAGGGGAATCGAACCCGCTTGGTGCACAAGTTCAACCGAGAAATATTTCTATACCCATGGTTGTTTTCTGATTGGCTATTTCGCCGTTGAAAGACGGGTACTGGTGGGGGGATGAGAAAAATCTGTGTGTGCGGCTGACTTGAATCGTATAGCAATGCCGTCTTTGTCGAAGATGTACGATCATTTAATGGACCTGTGGAAAAATAAATTCGACATGCAACCCAATCAACGTATCAAGGGAGTCGAACTCTTGATCGATGCTAAGTATTTAATCGTGGGGGATAACGAACCCAAATGCCAGTATGCTATTCGTAGCTATGTGTGTATGTGTCAGTATCCGTATGTTAATATGTGATGTGTCGTGGTGGTTGGTTTCGCAAGTTGGACTCATGGTGGTTTTACCTGGATGGAAAGATTTGTCAACCCTGCGAGGAGGAGGAAGAAAAGTGAAAAGAGAGAAAGCATTCCCACATCACTTATGGCACAATCAGGGGATTCGAACCCTGGAACGACGATATGCTAATCAGACTGCTTTTACACGGTCCTCTACCGTGCGTTTGTTGATAGAAGGACTTGATGATGAGGAAGAGCTGGACGCCTCGGCCCACAACTCCGAAAGTTGAACTTGGTCTCGTGACCTGGCAACTCGTCGTTGAAACTTAAAAGCCACAATCTTGCTGTCGCTATCATGGAGAGAGCACGTCTGTCCCAGACGGATTGGCCTACGGGTTGCAGCTGTAAGATCTATATGGATCAGCCTCCCCGGCCACTCAAGACACATTCTGTCCTTTCTCTCTACGCGTCTCCAATCCGTTTTGTAGGTGGCCGGCTCTTGTCATGGGAATGGCTGCGGAAACGCAAAAGCTGGTGGCTCGAGGATATATGGTATTGAACAATATGTGGTAGGATGGTGATGCTGCGTGGTATGCGTGTCGTACGTCCCTAGCTCTCTCTCTTGTATAACAACTCACTCATCCAGCAGATGCTGTAGCGTAACGAGTTAACAGCGTAGCCTTGTTGACGTCTACACCACATCCACATCGAATTACCCCTTGGCGTCTCCCGTTCCATCTGTTCGTCCCCACCACCATCGTTGTCGACTGGATCAATCACCACGTCTGCATATCCGACTGGACCCTGCGGTCCATGAAGGAAAGGATCCGCCTAACTAACAGCTAACCCCGCAACGGATGTAACGCCTGTTGTGCGTCCCCAATCCCTTTTTTGTCGTCGTCACGCTCACCTATCAACTACAGCCAATGCAACCACCAAAAAATTCGCTGCATATTCCGTCCTCAGACACTACACGTCGGATATGGTCACCGAACTTCTGTCAAAATTGATGATCTCAATAATATCCGATATGCTATCCATCTCCGCCTCTTCATCATCTCCTCACCACCCCATGCAAAACAGCCGCACCAACGTCCAAACCCCTTCGCCGAGCTCCGCGGGGCAGGCTGGGCAAACCATCCCCGCCATTCCCATCCGCATCCCTGCCATCCTTCATCAACCTCCACATCCATCCCACCCGTATTCGAATTCAAATTTGGGCCATCCCATCCAACAGTTCCAGCCCCTCGACTGATTGTACCATCGGTGGCTGATACCCTTCTCAGGGAATATATGCATACGGTACACCACCATGCCATCCCCGTGACCATCGAACTATCTCCCCCCGTCACTACACCCATGCCCATGCCAACTTCCAAACCCCCTTCGCCGACCTCCGCGGGCACCGTATCCTCCTCATTCTCCATACTCGTATAGTAGGACACCAATTCTGTCCCTGCCGTGGCTGGTTGGTATGTCTACGGAATGAGTTTTGCATCTCGTGGGTTTTGATTTGGGTTGCGGGGATGGCGATGGTGGGTATGAAGTCGCGTCCTGGCCCCTGGGAATGGGCGGGGGGGCAATGCATACGATCATGGATGACGTACGGTATTGGTGGCACGATGGGTTAGATCGGAGATGGGACAAAGTGAGCATCAGAGAGAAGGAGAAGGGGGGTGTCGTGTACCGTGTGTATTATCTTCTTATGATCATCATCGTACCCGTCGTCATTTGTGAACCTACGTATTATCATTGAAAATCAACGTTCAACACTAGTACTAGTAAGTTCGTTCTACATCCAAACCCCCGATCCACACTCGGGATTCAATCCGTATATTGGGAGTAGTGCTACGAGCCGGTTTTAAAAAGTGGGGATAAAAGATATACATGGACGCCAATCATCTCAAGTGCATACCAAGGGGGATCGAACCACCTTGCGTGAGCGTGAGCGGATTAGGGATAGACAACATAACGAACTATAACAAGGTCATCATTCCTTCGACTTGTTTGCCATGGCGTAACCTGGTGTATATGATGATATTTTCGTCGTATATTGGATGAATGATAGTAGGAACCAATTAGACACACCTGCAAGACCCCCGCACCCGGCTCCACGGAAACGAAACTTGCCTCCAGGCAACTTTCAGCGATGCTTCCCTGAGGCAAGAGGCAGGTATCCGATCCGAACCGTCGATACAACGCCTCCCCCAATACTGAGATTCGGTGAAAAAATTGACAAGAACCAGTCAATTGATGAGATCTTCATCATGGGGAATCGAACCCCCGGCGTGCGCACACACCGGTACGTATGTAGCGATTCCAACTATGGCATTGTTTACACGTTCATCATGGGGTGTTTGGAGATGTATGGAGGTACGTTTGGTATTATCAGAATCCGGTTGGAATTAATGAATGAATATTACGCTTTATCCTTACCTGTACGAGGGTATGATTCCGTACGCGTAGGGAACGAGTACTCCGTCCTGCAGAGAATGGATCCTAATGCATCACGGAGAGCCGCTGGAGAGGTGGAAAAGCGAATGCTACACGGCCGCGATGCGTGTGTTCACATCTGGGGAAGCACGATCACCATCTAGGCTATAACCAAATCAATCCTACAAGAGGGCAAAAACATAAGGTTGATGCAGGATTTATTCACACCTGGGGAATCGAACCCCACTTTATGCGGCCAACAACAATGACAATCATTCCGAGTTGTGGTCTAGCAGATTCACTATTGACCGCGTTGGTAACCTGGGGATCGGGGTGGACTTGGAGATGACAGGGTATTGTGGATCTCCTGTTGTGTGTCTTCTCGCTGTGTTGGTTTCTCATTAACAGGTAGAGCGAGGCCTCTTTGGGACGTACAAGTGGACGTTGTTGGATGGAACCGTTCGGATAGTACAAAGCAATCCACCCGACCTACGTTGAAACTTTGTGATATACTGCGCCGGGGTCAAAATTCAGTTTTGGAGCTGAGATGAGCTGATGAGAAAAAATTCTAGCATTCGAATTGATAATTTCGATGTTCACATCTGGGAATCGAACCCATTGCTGAATGTGCACCGTCGCCGTCTGCATACGGATAATTCATGGCCCGCCCTGACAGATTTGCTATGAACGGCGTTGGAAGATATGAATCTGTAGCTGGGGATTATGTGTTATCGGAGAAGGTGCAGGAGTAAGGCTTATCGTCCGCACTTGGAATGTGTGTTGGTATCACTGCAATCTTGGTGGTGGTGGTGGAGAAACCGCGTGCACGGTGCGGATCACTGATGGAGGGGCACTGTGAGCCGTTTTGATCTTCACTATGGAGGGGAAAGCCAGGAAATCGTAGGTGGATAGGCCGCCCCCGAAGGGTGGACGAAAAATCCACCCTGTGTCGGAGATCAATGTTTATGTTCGAACCTGGGGAATCGAACCCACTTGATGAACAGCGCCATTTCGATAAATGACAACGCTTTGTGCTCGGGGCAGGTTCACTATTGGCCAGTGTAGTCTACGCGTAGGGTCGGGGTGTACTTGGTGTTGTTATAATCTATACGCCTGGGGACGTACGAAGAGTAGCAAGGTGAGTGTTGTATGGATAATTGTTGAAGCAACGCACTAGTATTGGCACCTGTGTTGAAGTTCATGATAGGTGGGGTGCGATGAGAAAAATAGTCCAAACCTCTGGACTTGTATGTGTTCACATCTGGGAATCGAACCACTGGATGCACCAGTACCGTTTGGATTGCACCACACAATCGTTCATGGTCATTGTGACGGGTATGCTGTCGACTGCGTTGGAAGAGGTGAATGCGTAGCTGTGTTTAGGCTTGTAAGTTATTGGAGAAGGGTGAGAGTGAAGGAGTAGACTGACCGTAAACACCCTGGAACATACGGTTCTTTTACTTGCGCTGGTTGAGGGAGATGATGATGTCAATCAGGACGCTCAGTGAGACAGACTCAGGGAGACTCACCAACGTATCGTCGTTGATCCATGCAAAAGATAAATGCAGATCCCGGATTGATAGCCAGGGGACTCGAACCCGCTTGGTGCACAAGGTTCAAGTTTCAACAGGGAAATATTTCTATACCCATGGTTGTTTTCTGATATGCTATCTGGCCGTTGAACTCAGGATACTGGGGGGGTGATGAGAAAAATCTGTGTGTGCGGCTGACTTGGATCGTATAGTAATGCCATTTTTGTCGATGATGTACAATCCATCGAATGGACCTGTGGAAAAATGAATTTCAACAAGCACTCGTGGATCAACGTACCAAGGGAGTCGAACTCTTGATCGATATTTCTCTGGTCCCCTGGGGGCTAACAAACCCAAATGCCGGTACGCTATGTGTAGCTATGTGTGTATGTGTCAGTATCCGTGTGTCAATATGTGTACGAATAGATGCGCAGCGGTGTTTGGTTTCGTAGGTTGGAGGGATGGTGGTTTTACCTAGATGGAATGAATTGTCAACCCTGATGGATGCTCGAGAGGAGGAGGAAGAAAAGTGAAACAAAGTATGCGAGGTTTTTATTGCACAATCAGGGGATTCGAACACCTTGACCGACGATTGGGACTTGAGTAAACAGGGTGGCTTTTACACTGTTGTCTACCCGTGCGTTTGTTAATAGAAGGAGAGCTCGATGATGAGGAAGAGCTGGACGCCTCGGCCCACAACTCCGAAAGTTGAACTTGGTCTCGTGACCTGGCAACTCCTCGTTGAAACTTGGTTGAAACTTAAAGCCACGATCTTGCTGTCGCTATCATGGAGAGAGCACATCTGTCCCAGACGGATTGGCCTACGGGTTGCAGCTGTAAGATCTATATGGATCAGCCTCCCCGGCCACTCAAGACACATTCTGTCCTTTCTCTCTGCGTGTCGCCAATCCGTTTCGTAGTGGTCGGCTCTTCTCATGGGAATGGCCGTGGAAATACAAAGGCTGGTGCTTGAGGATGTATGGAATGGAACAATATGTGGTAGGATGGTGAATCTGCGTGGGACGCGTGTCGTACGTCTCTAGTTCTCTCTCTCGTATAACACCTCACTCACCCAGCAGCTGCTGCAGCGTCAGCAGTTAACAGCATATCCTTCTTGACGTCTACACCACCCCCATATCTATGGCAAATGCTGCTTGTTCCATCCACTCTCGTCGTCGACTGGATCAATCATCACGTCTGCGTATCCGACTGGACCCTGCGGTCCATGAAGGAAAGGATCTGCCTGACTAACAGCTTACCTGCGACGGATGTAACGCCTGTTGTGCGTCCCCAATTCTTTTTTCGTCGTCGTCACGCTCACCTATCAACTACAGCCAAATGCAACCTCTGGAAAATCCGTTCCGCATTCGTCAATCGATGATCTCAATAATATCCAATATGCTATCCTCTGCCTCGTCATCATTATCTCCTCCCCACCCCATGCACTACACCCGCACCCGCACCAACGTTCAAACCCCTTCGCCAACCTCCGCGGGCCAGGCTGGGCACCGCATCCCCCCATTCTCATTCCCATACCCCCTCCCACTCGTATTCGAATTTGAATTTGGGCCATCCCATCCAACAGTTCCAGCCCCTCGACTAACTATACCATCGGTGGCTGCTACGCTTCTCGGGGAATATTTCCCGATCTCCATCACCATCGGCTATGTCCCCCCTCTGTCACCACATTCTCGCCCTCTCCAACTTCCCAACCCCCTTCGCCGACCTCCGCGGGCACCGCATCCTCCTCATTCTCCATACTCAACCGCGCCTGCTATGCCTTGGGACAGTAATTCTGTCCCTGTAGTGATATGTCTACGGGAGTTCTCCTTCTCGTGGGTGTTGATCTGGGTGTCGTCAGAACTGAGTTTGGTGCGGGGGCGGGGATAGTGGATTTGAAGTCGCATCCTGGGAATGGGCGCGGGGGTGAGGTGTGCGATTATGGATGGGTATTGGCGTGTGGATGCACCTATTGGTGATAGTGCACACGGCGTATTAGTACGAGGAGGGTCTCGGTTGGGCTAGGATGATTGTGAGCATGAGAGAGAAGGAGAAGGTGGGTGTCGTGTCCGTGTGTATCGTATTATCTCCTTATCCTCATTTTGGTACCCGTCGTCCTTTGTCAACTACGAATAATCACATTATTGCAATCATTGAAAATCAACGTTTAACACTGGTACTAAGTTCGTTCTACATCCAAAGCCCCGATCCACACCCGTTTTTCAATCCCTACTGTATTATAGTTTAGATTGGGTGTAGCGATACGAGCTACAGTTGAAAAAAAGGAATAAAAGACAACTCCCATTACCATGATCTACATTCACACTGGGGGGGATCGAACCACCTTGCATGAACCGTTCGGATTAGGAATATACGACACAAACTATAACAAGGGCACCATGCTCTTGACTTGTTTGCCATGGCGTAAGCCGATGTTTTCGTCGTATATTGGATGAACGTTCACTAATGCCGCAAAAAAATCAGCTTTGTTTCTTCAACCGTATTCGCAGGTTCCTCCAGTGGATGCTTAATGGATCTTCTCGCTGTGTCGTGCTTTTATTAACAGGTAGAGTTACAGAAATGAGGAACGTACGTACGCAGATGCCAGTGGTTTGTTTGATTTAGGGGAGGAATATTTAGGACGTGCAAGCGGATGTTGTTAGATGGAATCGGATAGTACAGAGGAACGCATCCAGCATCTACGTTTGAAACTTCGTGATATGCCGCGCCAGTGTCAAAATTCGGTTTTGGAGCTGATGAGAAAACATTCTAGCATCCGCTTAGACAATTTCAATGTTCACATCTGGGAATCGAACCCATTGCTGAATGTGCACCGTCGCCGTCTGCATACGGATGGTTTCATGGCCCACCCTGACAGATTTGCTATGAACGGCGTTGGAAGACATGAAGCTGTAGCTGGGGATTAATTGTTATTGGAGAAGGTGCAGGAGTAAGGCTTATCGTCCACACTTGGAATGTGTGTTGTTATTACTGCAATCTTAGTGAGGGAGCAATTAGCAGACGTACTGTGTGGAATTGTAGACTTTCGCCAAATTATCATTATTAGTCCACCCAATAAGAATTGTCTCCTATTCAAGTGTTTATCCGGGGGAATCGAACCCGCTCGGTGAACAGGTCTAAATTCGATCATTTTGAAGGATGTGTATATGATTTTTCCGATTGGCAATCGGCTGGATGAATGACAAGAGAGATCTGTATCTTTCTGTGCCCTGGTTCAGATGTATGGCCTTTTTGACCGCGTTGCCTTAGTAACAAGGACAAACGACGAGACGTTTGGGGGGTCCAGAATGTAGTTGCGTAGAGGCCGGCTCACATTGTACTAGTAGGTTGGAGTAAAGGTGGTTTGACCGGGATGGAAGGAATGGTTAACCAACCTGGAGGTTGAGAGGATGAGGGCGAAAAAAGAGGAACGAGAGAAAGTATATCTGCCTCGAAATGAGTCGTACAATCAGGGGAGTCGAACACCTGTATCAACGATTGAGACATGTTATCCTTTGGCCGCGGAGCTTCCTGTGCTTAACGGCTTGACTTTGAAACGGTTGTATACCCAAGTGTTTGCTGATAGACAGAGTAGATGTTGGGGCAGGTGTCGTTGGGTCGAGGACGCATCAAGTGGCAAGTTGTGGTGATTCCAACGATGCCTACGAGAATGGCTAGCAAAAACCAGTATTATGAAGCGCTATTGGGGTGGAAGTTGTCAGAGAGACGATCTTGATGAGGAAGGAGAGCTCGATGAGTGGGTTGGTTAGGTTTGAGGGACACAAATAACTCCGAAAATTGAACTTGGGTCTCGTGACTAACTCTCCACTGATCCAGACGTCGACGCGTCTGTAACTGATTTTATAGATAACCGTGGTCTGGAAACTCAAGACACATCCGTCCTTGCCCGCAACGCGTCGCAAGTCCGTTTGTAGGGGGCGGGTCTCGTCAGGAAACAAGAAGGCTCGAGTATGTATAGCAATGAATGAAAAGAGCAACGCAAGTCGTAAGTCACTCGTCCTCTCGCTGTAACGTCTTGTGTATATCCAATTCATCCAGATATTACTCCAGTGTAACCCGGAGCTTGTTCGACATTTACGCGACCTCCACAATGAATCTCACTCCTCTGTATGTCCTGCATCAAATGCTGATGCTTCCATCTGTTCTGTGGATATTCCGCATATCGATGAAGCACCAGCTTCTTTTACGTATCCGACTGGAGGGTGCAGACCCACGAAGGAAAGGATCTACCTCACTAGTGGCTTACCCTTTGACGGATGTAAACCCTGATGTACGTCCTGCAACCTTCCTTTCATTGTCGTCACACTAATCTATGGTTATTGACTCCAACCAAATTCAACCACGGAAAATTTCACACCACACTTGTCAAGCTCCATCATCAGATAATCGCGCGTCGAACCTGGAAAGAGAACTTCTAGCATTGATACTCTTCATACAAAAAAAATGCTATCCACCTCCGCTTCTTCCTCCGCGTCATCCCACTCCTTCTCGAACCATCACATCCAATCCCTTGACTAACAGTCCCATCGACAGGTTGACGGTGACACACTTTTGGGGGAGAGTATACGACATACGCGCGTATTTCCCAGTGGTACAGGTGCTTCGCCCACCATCTACTCCGCCACTACACAACGTCCAAAGCCCGCCGACCTCCATGTACCAGCGTCGCATAATCAACCGCCCCGGCTGTCTTGGTACGCATCTCATTTGCCGCAGATCAATTTGAACACTTGACGGTGTTCCCCTATCCTTGTCCTTTGTGAAGACTGGTCCGGTGTATGGACGTGCAGGGGAGGCGTACAAATATGGCCAAGGGGATATGTGTTAGGATGAGGCCGGGATGGAGTTGAGCGTGATCGTGATCCGTGAGAGGGGGAGAAAGAGGGATCTGAAGAGCCCCCATTCGTCATTGCGCTGTTGATACTCGGCCGTTTGAAAGCTACTCAGCGTTCATTCTACCCAGCTGATAGTGTGATGTGTGGGTGCAGCCGTGATTGATTGATTTGTATTCTTGTAGGAACTCCGCACTTCCCCGTGTTTTGCTTCTTCTCACCAACCATCCACTTTGCGTTACCCTCAAAATTACACGTTTCCCAAATAATGGATCGCCCTGGTCAGGTTGGAGAATTCCTTGTATTGAATGAAGGGTCATCGTCAACGTTTCTTTCAGACATTTCCTCCAGAGATCATCTCGGAGATAATCAAGTACTGCGCTATCCAAACGCTCCCATCTCTGGCCCAAGTGCAAAGGGCAACACAGAATGAAGTGGAAAAGATACTGTATGGAAGAATAGCCGTTAGACGAGACAACTTTGCCCCAATTTTTGAAACGCTCATGTCGAGTCCTCGCCGGGCCAACTATGTTCGATACTTAACAGTGGAAGACGCCAGGAAACGAAAAGACAAAGATTATCCCAATAAAAACCTGCTATTGGAGGCGCTCATTGCTGCTCTCCCAATGCTCACGTCGCTCAAGGATTTACGCATCAGATTCCCTAGAGAACCATATTTGATTGACGAGTTGAGCCAAATAATAAGGTGCGCGATATGAATTGGATATGTAACTCGACGACTGATTGAATGAGTATTTTCTTTATTAGAGATAGATACTTCAATCTCCATACCTTGTTCTGCGAGGACTGGTTCGACTTTTACATGATTGTTAAAAGTCAGCCCACCCTGCAATTTCTGGGGATCTACTACCAGTGCGACTTGTGGCCGGTCTATAGGCGGCTTGGTGCCGAGAATATCACTGTGCCGGTAATCTTCACCATGTCTTGTGGGGGCCGTGTGAAGGATCTAAACAACATAATCGAAATTTATCCTGCATTCCTACCCTCGGACAAAGATCATCGCACCGTCTGTCATGAGCTACGACAATTATTCGACAATGCTGAAGGGTCGACGATGCAACCATCTTGCAATGACATGGGAATAGCTTCGATTGCGTTCGACAACATCGATGATACACAGTATGTTGTGGAGTTTATCACAGGCATGGCGGAATGCTTCCCAAACATTGTTTGGTTGACCGTGAACGTCAGTAAACGACTGTCAAAGTTGGTGAGTATCCTGAACGTCGTATTGACGCACTTCTGGTAATAATAGTTGCAGCGGACGTCGAATATGATACGCATCCTCTCACCAGTCAAGAAACTTCACGGCCTCGAACTTGTCGATTACTCGGATGAACGATTCGATGCCCAAGGGAACAAATTCGCGGTAGACAACAATGACAAGCTATCGTATGCTCAGGAATGGAACAAGTCCTGTCCATGTCTTTCGTCTATCAGATTCTTTGACTCGACGAAATACCACAAGAAACGCTCGAGGTGGTATCCCAGCATGTAGAGTATATTTTTGTCATACCTACCGCTATTATAGCAGAGCTCTATACCTCCACATCAATGGTTGAATAACATGTGGATCGTACAATCATCTAATTATACACTTTCAGACGCTTGGAATGTATGCCTGCTTAAAGAAAAGACATGGACTTTGTTTAAGAGAGGCTTGATCAAGCATATGGCGACGCCAGTAAACCCAGCCTGATATACCATAACATCCTTGTAGAAGAAGGTCAGTCGGTGTTCTTCAACGATTGAATGGCGGAAGGGATGAACGTACCAGAAGCCAATGAAAATACCAGCGTAAATACGTGCTGTGTGTGATATCGGGATCGCGACAGGGTTCAAGATATCAATGCCGACCAAAATTCGATGATCTTCGCCATAACCTCTCAAGGAGTGAATAAACGGGCTGGTCTCAAGGTATATGACGTCCTGAGGGTTCAACGAGAATTGGCGGGTAAAAACTAGGATGTCGGCTTTCTCATCATAGACCATGGTATGCCTGCGTTTGTGACGTGCTCCTGGATAGCACGGGTAAAGGGATTGCTCACTAGAATTCTATAGGTTGTTTGAGTGAATGAAAGCTAGGAGCTTGGATACATAGTTGACACTTCTTGGTTATTGTGTCAGGGAAACCGGACACCTCAATCGCACATTCTGATATTGGGAAGGAGGATGACGTGGACGAGGTTCCGCTATCAGGTACCATGCCTAGCTGGGCGCTTGTACCGCATACAGTAAATTATATTCAGGGGGCTCGAACTCCTGGGCCATCGTTGATGTTTATCCACTTCCAGCGCCCGAATCGAATGTGCATTTTCACTTGTTTGTCAGGTCAGAAATGTTGTCAGGTCACAGGATTAGAACGCACTCAGCTCAATAAAATATGGCATATCTGCTGTTCGGAATGATGACGAGGGGTTTTGTTTACTGAATGCTGCAAGACTACTTACTGTAAGAAGTGAAAATATCCATTGACGTTATATGTTTGCAAGCCGGGGGGATGAAGAAAAAAGAATTTGGGACAACAGTTAACCAAAGACGAGAGAGCTCGGACTCAACCAGCGGAGAATGGCTCGTGACTTTCAAGCAATTTTTCTCGGAACTGACACTGACAGAGCGCCCTCTTCATCATCAAATTTGCATCGAATCGTATTCACTAGTAGTACCACCTCCCCTTGAAGATTAAATCTGTTGCATGTGCGTCATTCCGCGGAAGCAGTAACCTCGCAAGTCTTGCTCTCGCTCCTGACACAATCCTGACACTGATCCTTCGCCCATCTCTCTAGTACAGGCACAGACGGCGGCGCTTTCCTCAGTGCCTCACGCCTCGAGTTTCGACCCGTAGGACTCAGACACCACAGGGCTTGAGGTCTCCAACTGCTTCCATCGCCGTCTTGTTCAACTCTTTCAACTGACAATCTAATCCTTAGGCCTCCCTCTCTGTTCCCCACTGTGTCCACGCTGTTCCAAAGTACTTGCCGACGCTGATCCTTCTCTTCTCCTCTCTGGTAGTCCTCTCAAGCTATTTGAGTGCCTCATACAACGCCAAGAACTTGGTCTGTCAAAGAACTTGAGTAGTTGGGTTTCCGTGACACCGCACGACCATACTCATGCAGGAATTCACTTCATTGTCCTTTTTCGGGCCGATGAAACCTAAGAAACTGGAACTTCTCATGCGTGTCGGGCCCACAACTAATTTATCATTTTGCTGTTTCCAACCGCCACATTGCTCATGAGAAAATTGTAGAACCAGGAACTGTTCGTTATTCGGAAGGCTCATCATCTAGGCAGTGAGCTGATATACATACCATTTGCAACAATTGGGGCACATCTCCGCAAGGTTAGAGGATGACATTGTAAGCGAGAATGAACCTATCATCCAAGTCAAAGTCTGTTATTGGTACATATGTATCAGCCCTTCACTAGTCAATCTCGGGGAGGCCCACTTTCTGTACCTGACCGGATCAAGCATCTCTTGCGGAAACATACATACATGTCGAACATTGACCGCAACCAGCATCATCAGGTTATGGCAGTGGCGCCTCAACGTTGATTCTTGACATATGTCAACAGTATCCGAGGCATCGTATTACTAAGCGGTATGTTCGGCGCCCCGAACAGCCACAACTACCCCTTCCGCAGTCATTGTCACAGCGACCTGACCCCGCCCGGTCTCATGTCGCCACCCGACGCCGAAAAAACTAGATCAAATCTGATATTCCTGCAACGAGAAAATCATCATACTGTTGCTCTCTCTATATGGAATCTTGGATCTTTTCGTAATGAACGTAGGATCGTGTCTCTGTCTCTTTTGCACCCATATCTCACACCATCAGCGATAATTCAGGAGGACGCCTATGCAAAGTCATGATTCCGTGGTTTAAATAGGTCATGAATTATGATGGACGCAACAGGACCACACAGACACCAAGCACTCATGAAAGGTAATTTATCATATACATCGTTGCTATTATAACAATTGGTTGACTTTAAACATAAACTGTTGCGGTCTCTTCAGGAAGCGACGTGTCCGAGATGCTGGGGCTTTGCCTGTGAATGATATGAAGTCAGGTATGAACTGCCACTGAAAGTCGACCTTCTTACGTCCAGATTTCAGTGCTTGTCCTTTCTACAATGTACGGGGAATAGTTCACAATTTCATGATACACTCCGACGGCGGTGATCACAGGCGGATCGTCAGCCACGACTCTGGTCTGAATCGGCGTGAGCGATGAAATTGACCATCTTAGAAGATGCCGTCTTACCGCGGATGAGAGGAACATCGTGCATAGGATGGATAGTGAAAGGCGTTTGATGAACATGGCGATAAGTTGTAAGATGATGGGGACATTCCGGCAAGTTGTAAGTCTTTAAATGTTTCCAGGGGAGATTGCGTGTGTGTTGACATAATGGACATCTTCTGCCGTACCTTGATCTGTCAATGACGCACGCTGTTATCGACATTTTGGGGAATGGAAAGCCGTCCATAATTCGTTGCCCTTCATTTAACGCTAAGGGGGCAGTGTGGTATGTCCAACCTTCCTTCTTCTGTTCATGCCGGACGTGTTGCTCACACGAAATGCCACTTACTTGACAATGTTTTCCTTATCTGTTCCCAAATGCCGGAGTTTGAGGCACACTGACGCATTCCCCCTCGCCTTCATGTCAATCTGCCTCGTCAATTTGGCATCCCAAGGGATTAAGGCATTTTTCAGATGTACCTAGACGACCGAGTCAAGTCATCAAATCACTCGGCAGCCCTCGCATTTAAAAGGACGATGGGTCAAAACGTTTTTTTGCCCAATTACCTGCTCAGATAATATGAGCGTGTCACTCCGGTTTTCGACTCTACTTTTCTTTTCTTTGCTCTCCGTAGCTTATGGTGGGATCGGCCCACAGACTAACCTCCACATCGTCAACAAGTTCATCTCACCCGATGGCTTCAACCGATCGTGAGTACCTCTGCACTGATTCTTGCATTTGGGCTTACACTTGCAATTGCAGAACGGTACTAGCTGGTCCCACACCAGGAAAAGCCAGCTTTCCTGGACCTCTTATTACGGGTTTCAAGGTACGGCAAGTTTCTTGTGCATTCAATGTAACCTGACGCATTGCAATTGCTTCTCAAGGGTGCTAATTTCAAACTAAATGTCATTGACTCCCTGACAGACGATACAATGCTTAAGGCGACGAGTATCGTAAGGGACTCATTTACGTTCCTTCTTTCAATGCCAATTGACATCATATCTTTCAGCATTGGCACGGTTTCTTCCAAGCGGGAACTCCGTGGGCCGATGGTCCAGTAGGAGCTACCCAGTGCCCTATAATTCCAGGGGACTCCTTTTTGTATGATTTCAAGGCGACTGGACAGGCAGGTACTTTCTGGTATCATTCCCATTATTGTAAGATTGCTTTGGTTTTGGTGATATCGATATTGACGGTCCCATAGCTACTCAATATTGCGATGGGCTCAGAGGAGCCTTTGTTGTTTATGATCTACTCGATCCCCATAGATTGAGGTATATTTTTACTAGTACTTGCGCACAGAGATAGGCTAACGCAAATGCTCCAGATACGATATCGATAATGGTCGGTAAATTCCAATGTTTGAGCGTCATCATCAGGTTAACTAAGCCACAAAAGACGACACTGTGATCACACTTGCTGATTGGTACGTTGGAATTCAGAGTTGTCATCTGGTTATTAATTTGAATACAATGCAAGGTACCACCTTCCTGCTCCCTCCGCCGGCCCCGTTCCCACTTCAGACGCGACTCTAATTAATGGTAAAGGGAGATACCCGACTGGGCCAACGACACCACTTGCTGTTATCTCCGTTACCTGGGGACTCCGTTATCGTTTCCGTCTGGTATCTATTTCATGCGATCCCAACTATGTCTTTTCCATTGACGGGCATGCTATGGTAAGTTTAAAGCCCCTGATAAAGGAAAATTATTAATGTATAGGTACCCGTTAGACCATCATCGAAGTCGACGGGGTCAATGTAGAGCCGCTCGAAGTTGATTCAATCCAGATCTTTGCCGGACAGCGCTACTCGTTCGTGCTGAAAGCTAATCAGCCCATTGGCAATTACTGGATTCGAGCTCAGCCCAACTTTGCTCGAAGCACGACCTTTGAAGGCGGGTTGAACTCTGCCATCCTGCGCTACTTCCTCGCTCCCAAAGTAGACCCTACCACCACTCAAAGCCCCAACTCGAATCCACTTTTAGAAACGAACTTGCGTCCTCTCAACAATCCTGCGGCGCCGGGTGTTCCCACTGCAGGAGCTGCTGATGTTAACATCAATCTTGCTCTTGCACTTGATTTCACCCGGTTTTTGTTCACTGTTAACGGTGCTCCATTTATACCACCCACGGCGCCGGTCCTACTACAGCTTTTGAGTGGTACGAAGACCGCACAAGAGCTTCTTCCTCCTGGCAGCGTCTATGTTTTGCCCAAGAACAAGGTCATTGAACTCTCTATCCCTGGTGGATCAGTTGGTGCACCTGTAAGCCCTTGCATTGTCCGTCATTCTTGTGCATAGATAACTCGATTGATGTAGCATCCTTTCCATCTTCACGGGGTACGGTATTCGGGTTTTGCATCTGCTGACAAGGCTCTGAACTGTTATATAGCATACTTTCTCCGTCGTGCGAAGTGCGGGAAGCGATGTGTACAATTTCAAAAATCCTGTACGTCAATTATTGTATCCTTTGGACTACGTGATTCAATATGGAACTCATCATCGATGTAGGTCCAGCGCGATGTTGTCAACACTGGTGATTTGGCGACCGACAACGTCACCATTCGGTTCAAGACGGACAATCCTGGACCCTGGATCCTTCATTGGTTTGTGATGCTTGTCATTAGAAGAGCTTGTTACTAAAATGTACCGTATTCGAACAGTCACATTGATTGGCACTTGGAACTGTGAGTCATGAACTTTCGACATTTAATGTCTCCTCTTATTGACGGAGTGCCTTCAGGGGATTGGCCGTCGTCTTTGCTGAAGATGTCGATACCGTCGGTAACATGAATCCACCATGTACGTCTTACCAATCGTCGATCCTTGTTGTCTGTACTCATAAGCTCATCAAGCCACCTGGCGCGATCTTTGCCCCGCATTCGACGCCGCTAATCCTGATGCTTAAGGGCCTAAGCGACTCGTAAAAGGTGGAATCAATATGAATTGAATTAAGGGAAGGACTAGTACGCGTTATGAACCCCAACGTAGTATAAAGGAAATTGAATGTATAAGGATGTATTGTATTCTGTAGAAGGTTAAACGTCGTTATCACCTGCTTGGAGAAATCGAACCTGACCTCAAATGGCGTTGAACATATGCTAGACCCTCATGAGACGTATATAAGCCTAAAAACATAAAACGTTGGACTTGGTATCTGATTCACGAGTATAATGAAGAGGCAAAATTGGACACACCCAGAGTGTAGATGGTGTCACACGCGGGGAATCGAACCCAGATGTACCTGTTCAACACGGCGAACATATCGGTGCATAAGTTTATCGTGTGAGGCTATAGTCAATTTGATGAATTGGCGAGCTCGTCTGGGACAGGGGTTTGAATTCCATAATAAGAATTGGCTTGTTTACCTGTGGGTTAACGCGACTCGTAAGCATTTACGTTACATATGAGGAAGACGAATGTTGTGAATTTCTCCTACCTTGAAGGACAGAAGAATACAGTTTCGCTGAAGTCCGTGATACGTGAATTGGTTCTGAGGGAAATAGTCAGCACGGGGAAATCAATACCCACCCGGCACAGCATGGAAGTTGCGTATCAGAGCAGTCGAACGCCTGATTTCTGGGATGCGGACCATCAGCGCATGAACAAGGCACTATATTGTACAATCACAATGCCAGTTGTGTTGGATTTTTGAAACAGCAGATCACTCATTGGAATGATTGTGTACGCCCGGACACAGCTTGAACCAAGGCCTACGAAGGCCCAAGACAACAGGCGCGCGGGCCCACAAGCAGAGGAACAAGGCACACACGAGAGACCGGCAATGGTTAGCAAAGAGACAAGGTTGCACAGCCTCGGCCCATGGGTTCCGATCGGGACGTCTCACCGATTCATCAATTCCTCTTTTTCAGTTCCCCAAATTCTCCTTGTGCCAAAAAATTCGGCAAATGATCTTTAGGCTTATTCAATGGTGGATGTACTACGCTTCATACGGTGTTTCATAGTCGTGGAAGGCCAGCATCGTTGGAATCGCTGACGTGTCCCTGCCGGCCGAAGAACTTAGGAATACGTAGGCCCGGCTTGATGCCAGACCCATGGTTCTTATCCATAATCACTCAAGGGTCGAGCATCGGCTACGTGAAGTATGCGCTATAAGTCCTTGGCTGGGCTCTAGTTTTGATTCAATATCACCGTGCCCCCCTCCTCTTCTATCCAAGCAAGCATGGCATCGACTGCGCAAAAGTCCAAAGTTTCTTACGGTGGGTAGATTGTTCAACTGAGATTCGCACCAGATTGCTGAAGTACATCTCAGTTCGCCTCGGAAATTCTGGGCTGAAGGTATCCCGTATCATCCTTGGTACCCAGTCATACGGCACCCCGGAGTGGCAAGGATGGGTTCTAGGCGAGGAAGAAGCTATCAAACACATCAAGTTTGCGTACGCATCTCTTGTTCTGCCTTGGCTCAAAGGCCTATCTCACTATGCTGTTCAGATATGAGTCTGGTATTCAAACATTCGATACCGCAAATGTACGTCTTTCTATAACACTTGGGTTTTCCATCAGTTCACCGATGTATTTAAGACGTACTCCAATGGCTTATCAGAAGAAATTCTTGGCAGAGCTATCAAACAACTTGAGCTTCCACGCGAAGAAATTGTTGTGCTGACCAAGGCGAGTAAGACATGTCGTTATTCCGATCTGTATAGACAACAGGGGAATTCCGCTAATCCGATTGCTTGAAATATAGGTATTCTTCCTGACCGCCCGCGAGTATAACGAGAACCGCATCATGACGGGTACTAGACCAGACGACATCGGCTACGTCAACCAACACGGTCTAAGTCGCAAGGTCCGTTCAATTCAAGTCCAACGATACTCAATTTCTCTATCTCATCCATCGACTAACCTTTTAAATTCTCTCCAGCACATATTTGACTCCGTCAAAGCAAGCTTGAAGCGTCTGCAATTGGATTATATCGATGTTCTGCAATGTGATTGATTCATCCCCTACGTTGGATGGGGATCACCGCTGACGCTCTTATATATACTATAGGCCATCGATTCGATAATGATACCCCAATTGAGGAAACGGTATGCGTGTTGCTCGCTCATTGTAGGACCGGTTCACCAACCAATGTTATCCCTCATTAGATGCAAGCGCTTCACGACGTCGTCAAAGCTGGATACGCTCGATACATTGGCATGAGCTCTTGTCATGCATATCAATGTACGTTCTTGTGGACTACTTCCATCCTCAGGCGAAATTGTTGACCTCTCATCAAGTCCATCAAATGCAGAGTACGTGCCAGTAATCTCATCTGCGTCTTTTGACATCACTGAGAGCGCAACAGACTACGCAATCAACAATAAGCTTACCCCATTTATATCGATGCAAAACCATTATAATCTCCTGTACCGTGAAGAGGAGCGGGAGATGTTCCCTACTCTCAAGGTACAATCTCACTCGCTTTGTTTGTTTCCTTGGTACTAAATTGCTTCTGAAAATCAGCTGTTTGGCGTTGGAGCAATCCCATGGTCACCACTCGCACGCGGGCTCTTAACACGTCCCCAATCTGGCGCTGCCACAAATCGTGAAAAGACTGATATGTGTGTATTCTTATTGGTCGTCAAGTATCTGAATTGGCTATCTCAACTCCTGCTAAAATCAGGTTTGTATCAATGTACTCGCAAGCTGCCGGGACGCCTGATATTATCAATCGGTAAGTCGCACCTTCCATTGCTCTCCCCTTCTTCCCTACCCTCTGGGTATTGTTTGGTAAATAAACCCACCGCTCAATCTCATATCTTCAAAGCGTCGAACAGCTCGCCAGCAAGAAAGGAATTTCAATGGCCCAAGTCGCTGTCGCATGGAGTATGGCAAAGGAAGGTGTTACAGCGCCTATCGTCGGGACCACCAGTCTTAAGAACCTCGAAGATATAATCGGTATGTCCTCTCAAGCAGATCATGAGATATTGGCTCAACTGTCATCCATTCCAGCCGGAGCAAATGTAGTGCTGACGGAGGAGGAGATTAAGTTTTTGGAGGAGCCGTATAAGCCTCAGGCAGTCGTTGGACATGTGTGATGTTCTTCTCATTTCTATCCATACTATCCATTTTTCTTCCATAGAACCGTAGGGAAGTGACAACCGCGATGACGGAGACTTTGCTTCCTTCTTCGGTTCGTCTTTCATTATTCGGCGTTTCGGCTCTCCTTGGTACAAGATATTTTCCTAGAAGTTTTCCCTTGTATCTTTGTCTCTCTTAACCCGAGCAAATGAGAAAGTGCCCGTGTTACGTGTGATCAGATATGTGCATATCCGCCACTTCTTTCACCTGACCTTGCCTCCGATCCATTTCTCTGACTTTTCTTTCCTTTGTTCTTATTGGAGCGTCGAGCTGATAGTT
Organism: Tephrocybe sp. 9174TJB; assembly: GCA_018850275.1. Taxonomy (NCBI): domain Eukaryota; kingdom Fungi; phylum Basidiomycota; class Agaricomycetes; order Agaricales; family Lyophyllaceae; genus Tephrocybe; species Tephrocybe sp. 9174TJB. The sequence continues at coordinate 26,972 of JABAJT010009771.1, forward strand.
TTCTTGTATAGTCGTCCTGAGTACGATCTAGAATTTTACTGGCGGGAGAGTGGCATGGCAGGGACCAAATTTTGAATGTCAGTGTAGCAACAGACGGGGTTTCGACGCGGGGGTTAGCGGATGATAACAGGCTTTGACGAGTTGAAACCAATTGCTCCATGCGAAACGGTGGCCCCAGATGGGCAGTAATACATCATGAACACAAATATTGCAAGAGGATAACATTACGACGATAGAGATACATTGTTTGCTATCAGATGGATAGCAGGCTATGGAATGTTGTGATTTACAGTTTGATCGAGAGTGGAAGTCCGCAGAAATGACGAAGTCTTTCAAACCCTATCAAGAGTAGAAGTCGGGAAAAAAGATGGAACACAGCGATAACAGGAGAGTTCTACTGAGAAGAGAGGTCAATGAAATCTGAGGAAGACCATCGAAACAGGAACTTGCCGAGTGGCCGCACTAAATCTCTACGCTCTCAAGTACCAGCGGAATTGGCCTTTATAATGTAACAACTCGACTAATTTCTCAATCTTCGCCTGGTTCGGCCTGTTTAGGTACGACTCTTCTTGCGTAGTGCATATGACCATGACATGAACGCCCTCGTCTAAGTTGCAGGGAACAATCTCTCCGGGGGGGCAACATGTAGCAAAACTAAGGGTGCGAATTCCGGTGAGAATTTTCAAACAGACGGCCATGTTTATTATCTTGAAACCCATACTGAAGTCGGGACGCCAATGGACGCCGATATGGGGACGAAATTCCCCATCATAATAGTCCATAACCTGTTGTGCTGGTACCGGAAAGCCGTATGCCCAGACGCGACCTCTAGTAGCGGGAGTATTCAGGGGGTGAGGAAGGACAATCTGGTCGGGGATATATGGATTCTGCTTTGAGCGCGCCATGCGCGGCTCAACGGGCAATGTCTTTCAATAAGTATCAGAGAGCATAGGACGGAAAAGAGGCTTCTCTCACTTTCAATGTCAGTGCAGCCATTGAAGACTCGATGGAGCCTTTCTTATGACGTGAAGGTGGCATGGCAGGCGTCTTGGGGGTTTGAACTTGGTGGTTGGTTCAAGTTCCACACATTCATATACACTGCAAAACAATGAGCACGTGGGAATTTACAGGCATTGGTATGGCATCGATATCTACAACTATATCTTAGGAAACGTCATTTTCCATGGAATGTGATCCTTCGTTGTACTGTGACCTATGGTCAATATTGTCTCACAGACATCCACCTCGAAAAGAAAAAAAAAAAAACAATTTTGCTGACAACGAGGACAGCATCGTGGTGTCCGATCACGGATGACGCTTCCTCAATCTCCACGCCCACTCCTTACCACCAGGGATTGGTCAAGCCCTGATCCCTTGGCGTTCCATAGGGCAGCACGCTCGACAAATGGACGTTCCTTAGTTTCAACGCAATATCCTTGAGTGACATGGTGACTCAACGATCGAGATGAGACGGGGGCAGCAGGCTCAATGGTCGTGGACAGGGAGTCGACTGTCTGTTGAAGTCATATTTTTCCTGACCATGCCCTTCTCACTCACATAACTCCCCATGCACTCATTACCTTGCCCGGAAGCCTCCCTCCGCCTAGGACGCCCGCATGTGTATCCCATATACGACCTGCTCTCTTGTGGAATGAGGATGGGGATGTTCAAGGAAGGTGGGAGACGGACAAACCGCACTGGGCCGTTCCTTGTACCTACCCACCTACGGTACCAGCTCAATTATCCCACACCATCCCAAGACTCTACACCAATGTTTTTAACCGCACCCCAAAGAAACTGACACCGCTACGTCACCGACCACCCTAATCTCCTCATTATACCAGGGCTACCCTTGTGATCTTCTAGGTGATCGTACCTGTTCGTTCAATCTCCTTGCTCATAAAGAAATTGATGAATGATGTATTTTGGGCGTGCGATAGTAAATGTACAATGCGAGATAAATGAATGGATGATAAAGAGAACTGATCATGACGCTCCAGCGGAAACCCCACTGCAACAACTTTAAATCACTCCTCCAGGAGGAGCGTTCATGGGACAGCGTATAACGCGTAGGGGATCGGGAACTATAGTAACTGTTGTCGGCGATTTTGCTCCGGGTCGATATCGACATCAACTTCAACCTCCCACCCCGAGACCAAAAGCGGCTGTTCATTTGGTAAGGGAGCATTAATATCAAGTTCGACATTGGGAGCAGCCCCGAATTCAATTTCGTATTCCCCGCCGTCTAGGGGAGAGAGAGGTTGGTTGAGGTCGAATGTTGTTAAGTGGTTTAACTCGTTCGTAAGAATTCCCCCGCCCTAATGAACCACGTTCAGTACCCATCCATGAGCCGTATTATAGAATTAGGAACTTACGGTCATCAAGCCTTCTTGGGAGGCAGGAGCCGCCCTCCTCAGATTGCACCGCCCATGCCCCCGACTTGTGTTAGTCTGCGAGTACACAGACCCAGGTCTGCTAAACCTGCCGCGCGTACGATTGTGCACATTCTCCCCGCCCAGCCGGTATCCCTCTTTCACTTGATCACTTTTACTGTCCCATGCCTCCATAATTAGCCTGCAGATTGAACCTTGGCTGCGCGCGGGAGTGTGGCTGGGAGTGATAGTATTACTGGTATCAACGTTAACGTTGACGTTGGTGATCGAGGATAAGGCCGTTTCGTTGAGAGTGTCTGGAGAGAGGTTGGGGAGCGGAGAGTTTGGAGAGGCGGAGGCGGGGTTGTGTTGGCCTATTCTAAATGCGGCCATTTTGATCAGGTGGTAGGAAATAAGGTGAGGTGACAATGAAAACGAGGATGAGATAGGGGAGGTGCAAGACACGATGGTGGTCGGTGGCTTGCAAGGTTATAGAGGTTCAAGTTGACAATGCTATCAATGACAACGAAATTTCAAATAAATGCACTCACGTGGTTATGGTACATTGTACAGTGCCGAAGAATTGGTGCCATTGTGGGGTAGCCTTGGGTGTCGTTGCTCTTTTACTCGCTCTGATTCTAATCTTCCTTGCAAACGAAGACGAAGGCGTGCTTTTCTGTCCTCCACAGCAGCGCCTGATTCGGATATACACCAAGGTATGTCTACGTCTTCAACGTCAGGGAAACCTCATCTGTATAATGTTGTTCCTCTAATCATGATAACATCTAGACGTCAGTCATGGTGATATCTATTAAGCGTACGCGTGTTTCAATTCCCATTGCCCTCACAGCGGCCTTTGCTTTGGTCCGACTAGGTATAGGGACCTATCTTCAAAGTGAGAGAGATTTCAATTGTATACCGCAGTTTCCTTGATAGTACTAGTGTAGGTACCCTTCTACATCTTTGAATAGCTGGGTAGGCAACCGAGAAAGATGACTCATTTGTAAAATCATCATACCCAAAGGCTGCGCTAGATGGGTTTGATTCCTCTAGAGTCAATACGTGCACAGATGATAATTTCTGCCATTTTTTGTTCTTTCTCGACAAAGGTTACTGCAAGAATACGTTCGAGCTAGAGGAACCAATTCCACGGTGAAAGAAATTCTATCCCATACTACGATTTCCTTAACGGCTAGTAGGCAAGCAGGTATGACGATTCTTGACACATTCGTGTCCAAAGACTACGCTAGACGGGTTCGATCCCCCTTGTGTACATGCCAGTGGAACAGCTCCTCTAATTTTTGCCTCCTCGGTGAGTATTGCGACTAGAATGCATCCATCATGCACTGGTAAGGTTATCATCCAGGTACCGGCCTGCATAATCATATTGACGTTCATCTTGATATGTCCACGAAGTGCAAGGGATGTGAAAGGGTCCCTCCTGCTCCTACCTCTAATCATACCCGTCTTTTTCGTTCTTTCATGTCCTGGCCACCGGCACCACCCCTGAATTAAAGCACCCCCAGGACATTCATGCTAGCATACATCATGCTCCCCCCGATACTCACTTGTATTCCATTTTTGGCACATGCACTCTACCTCCACATACTCATCCCAACAACTTTACAATGATTGGGTTATTATAAGAGCCATGCAGAGGCTGGTCGCACGGATTGGTCACTCAACGTGATTATTTGCGATGGCGCGAGACACCAAGGCAACGTCGAACGGAGACGATGATTGGGTGAACGGGGGCGCCGGAATGCGGAGAAAGATTAGGAGGTCGATTTGGAGACCCGGCTAGTAATGGATCATGCGACATGACGTTGGGGCTGTGATGTGTGGATATCTACCGAACAAACGGCCATGCGTGCTGTTATATAGCAAGTGGATTTCTGTATGGTCAGGGGGAAAAGATGAAGAGGGTACGATGTGTCCCATTGGAAAGATTTCCCATCACGCTCAGTATACCGATCGCAAACGTTTTTGCGTAGTATGTAGAATAATATTGAAGTGGGGATCCAGACCGAAGTGGATAGAAGCTGACGTGACAAGCCTGTGGTATGGGGATGTAACGATGGTAGGTTTATATTAGTCGCTGCGGTGCTAAGAAGAAAAGTGCGGGCAGAGATGCAGAGAGGTCCATGGCTAGCTTCACGATTCAAGCATCAGCCTTTGCGTTCTTGTAGGTATTCCTCACGAGAGCCGCCCAAGAGCCACCCCACTACGAGCCAGATTATAGAAATGAAAGCGTGAACCCTATAGAGCTTAGAACTGTAATCCATAAGCCTTTTTGTTACGGACGCGTTAACGCGTCCACATCTGGGACATATCTGCAATTTCAATAGCGCTAGCAAGATGATAGAGCCAGAACAAGTTGCAATTGGTCACGAGACCAAGTTCGGAGTTGAGCCGAGATGTTGTTGTCGGGCCCAAGTCGGGCCTCGCTTCGGAACCTTCACCGTAAACCTCTTCGAGCTCTCCTCCTTGTTCTCTCCGACCAAGTTCGCGTTTGGTGGTGGACACTTGATTGACAACCATGTGCATCACGAGATCCATAGTGGTCCTATCTTCTGGCACTTCATCATCAAGTTACAGCATATATCAACCAAAACACGCATGGCTAGACGACCGGGTAAGGTGAACTTGTCACCCGCAAATGACGAGTCAAGTCTCAAACGTTGGTTCAGGTCTTTGACTCCCCTGACTGCACGACATAGGAGCCAGTCCTGGAGGATATTTTGGTACGGATTGATCGCCACGCAGTCTCATCTACGTTTCTCCAACACCATCAATTCAAAACGCCATACACTCACAGCATAGGGTCCGTATGCGTCCAACTCAATAGTCTGGCTGTCAGTCTAGCATAATGCATAAGGCATGAAACACGTATATATCTACCATGACATAAAGGATACTGATATCCGGTATCCAGGCCCCTTTCCCCACGAAATTCTCTGATCAGGGGTTCGACTCCCCTCAAATATTTCTTGTAACTGTTTCTGATTCCTGCTTACATGGAGATCGATCGCTGAGCCTTTCATTTGTTACAGATTACATATTCAAAGGACCATTATCATCATCAACTTCGACAAAACAAACGTTACCAACTCAGCAGCACATATCATTTCCCTCACGATCATTCATTCAG